>JAOXNO010000004.1:29888748-29903724 GCA_028565335.1 Limnodromus scolopaceus
GTTGCCCAGAGAAGCTGTGGATGCCCCATCCCTGGAGGGGTTCAAGGCCAGGCTGGATGGGGCTTTGAGCAACCTGGACTAGTGGAGGTGTCCCTGCCCATAGCAGGGGGGGTTGGAACTCAATGATCTTTAAGATCCCTTCCAAACTGAACCATTCCATGATTCTATGACATTGAGAGACCCAAGTTAGGGAAAAGGCCGAAGGGATGGTGGCTGTGAATAACCAGCAGAGGAGTTCACGCATCCCTGCTTTAAAAGCTTGGCATGGAAAGCATGATTCTCCTGCTTGCAAGAAAAAAATAAAACCACATAAAAACTGATATTGAAGGCTCCCCACATCCCTCTGTCAGAGCCCTGTTTCAAGAAGGACAACTCAATACTCCTGTCCATCACTCCAGCAGCTCAGGGGCAGACATCTGGAAGGTGGATTTAAAGGTTTCAGTCTAAGCCTCAGTGAGTGAGTGACAGGGTTACTATAAGAATGATATAGTTATGTCAGATTTAGAGTACAGGGTGTCAAAGTTATGAAATGAAGGAGATTTGTTCTCATGTCCCCACTTCACTAGTTACAAAGAGGAGAGTGTGCAGGACGCTGCAGGAAAGGCAATTTGGCTCAACCACACCTTTGTTTCCAAACACACCCCATTTTCCTCTTTATTTTATGAAAGTAAATCCTATGTTTTTGAAACATGCAGAGACAAGTGCCACGGAACACGTCTCTCTCTCTTTCTTTACTTTCCCAAGAAAAAGACTTTAGTCTTAGGGAAGTAACTGTGGTCTCAGTTCAATTTGCAGATGAAGAAGAAAACAAAATATTACCATATTCTTTGGTGTATTACACTCTGTTCTGTACACTGAGCAAAGCTGCTATTCTCCAGCCAAAAAAAAAGGTATGTCATCACATACTTACTTAAATACTCCCCCTAATATCTATTTATTAGATGACCCAACCACAACTGCACAGGCAGCACTAATTCTGACGTTTCCTATCTTCTGAGCACAGACTGTAACCTCAGTCATGTTCTCTTAAACACTGCTTTTGTATGAATACTTTCCACATGCTGTACACAACACATTCCAAATGAGGTTTTCATTACTAACTGCTTGTATTATGTATCAGCAAGCTCAATGACATTGATTTTCTAATAATATAAATTATTAGACAGCAAAGATAATTTCATCTATCATCAGTAGGGTTTTATTTCTGGAATCATGTTAAATAGTTAATCTTTCAAAAGATTAAATCAAGAGCTTTTTAAAATTCAAGGCAGAGCTTAAACTGCTGTAAAAATCTTCTTAATTAGGATTAAAACAGTTTGTGTGTTGTCGCTTTATATCTAAGTAGTATAATGTTTTGCTTAGGTTTCTTCTTTCAGAGCAATTTAAAAAATCAAACATGATATTGCTGTGGCAAAAACTGTGTAAGGCATGGAAGTCTCCTGCAACTTCCTCGACCAGATGCTGCTGGACAAGTTGCCGCTTGGCCATCTCAAATAGCAACCTCAAACTTTTTAATGTCGTTTACCTCCAGTTCCACACAATATATACTTTTTCTGCCATTGGCAATACAAAAGCTCTGATTCTTATGGTCAGGGTGTACCTCACAGAAGACCCTCACTGCTGTTAATAGGATTATATAGCATTATGGTGACTATGACTATGTTCATGTAGAAGTACGGATCTGAAATAATCTTACGATTCCCCTGGGACATCTTCAGGGCAATCCCAGCGAAGTGTGTGCCGCTCCCTGCAGCTCCCACTGCCCTTTCTTTTCCCTTCCTAGTTCAGGCATCAGTGGGGGAAACAAGCTTCACTCTCCTGGGGTTGTCTACAGCCGCCTGCTGCAGCTTGTTTTCTTCCCCTTGGCTTCCCATGACACGAGGGGCCCAACCCAAGACAATCCTAACCTCTACTCCTAATCCTTTGTTATCATACTCTCAAAAGTCACCTGGAACTCCTGAGGAGTCTCAAGCAGCATCCAGAGGACTGGGGCAGTTGGGCGCAGGGCTGGATGAGAAAATGTTATCTGGGCACGGTCTGTGCCAGGGGCTGCTAAAAACCAGGGGGCTGGTATTTCCAAGAAGTAATTTTTATTTATTTTTTTTTATCTGGCAGAAGGAAAACAAATCCCTTCTTGCCACTTTCTGGACTCAGAACTGTGAGTGTTTATGGATGTAAGGAGCATCTGGGTACTGAAGTAAGCGGCTCTGCAGAAGCATCCAGGACAAGGCTTTACAATAAACCACGTCCCCATGCTATACTTTACACCTCAGTTATCTAAAGGCTTGCTCTGATATATGATAACCCTTTATTGAGCTTGTCAGATGCTGCTTCAGGTGTGCTTACACTGCTGAGACATTACTGCCCAGCCAGGAAATGCTTTTACAGAAATACCCATGAAAAGATTCAATTTTGTTCCATCACATGATTATTTTACTTACCCCTGTCTTTTCATCGAAGATTTTGATTCCCCCAAAGGAGACTGTTAAGAAGACTTTTTGTTTATGTTCTCCTTTCGAACGAGCCGCAGCGACAATTCCCTGTTGAAACAAAGAATAGTTTGGCTGCTTTATTACTTTTCTGGGTGCCACAGCAGAGCACAAAGATTTCCTTGTGGATGATTCTCCACTTCTCTAGGAAGACTTAATGGCTTTCCAGGAACAGTCCCCCTCTTACTTCTGGCTTCTTCCTCCCTTTTTGCAAGGTATCACATCTCTTTACACTACCCAGACAGCATTTCAAACATGCTCCCCCTTCCAACCCCTGCACTAGCTAATCCTCCATGAAATTTGTTTTCATGGAAGCTGAAGGTCATTTCTAGCACACTTTTCCCAGCTATAAGCTGGTTCTTTTTTCTTTTTCTTTTTTTTTTCATGAAAAATAACCATAACAAGCAGTTGAGGGAAAAACCCACCAACCTTTACCTTACTTCACGGGAGCACTTATCAGGAATGAGCTAATTGAGCTTTTTATAGAAGAATATTCTTCTCAAAATCAAACCACACCTCTGCTATAAAAAACTGGTATTGAGGCTTAGTTTATCTCCTAATCTCAGACTTTTCCTTCATAAATGAACTTGCTGATATGCATCTCGTATTACTGTCCCAGAGCATAACAGTAAGTTCTATTTCCACCTTCTCAGGAGCCTGCCCTGAATATAAGATCAAATGTAATCAATTGCACTGGTAAATAAAAAAAAATACTGAGCCTTTATCTGGTGCTCTGCAATTTTAACATGTTTTAAAAACCACTAACTTATGTTTTAAGACCTTCATGAGGTCGTTGTTCTCATTACACAGACACGAGAATGAAAGAGAAAAAAAATGGACTCATTCGTCAATAGTCAAATGGAGTCATTTGTCAAAACTTTTATGCCTGGCATTAAAACTCATGGCTAGGCACGAAGTTTCCAGAGCCCACAGCTTCATGCTATGCTGCCTTACACACAAACAGGAATTTCTAATGCTCCTTTTCCCTTAATAGCTTTACTCATCTCACTTAGATGAGTAAAGAGGCTTAGATCCATCTCGCCCCTTTGCAAACAGCTATCGGGCAGCTGGGGGATGCAGAAACGGTGACCCATGGAAGAGAGAGCCAAAAAAGCTTGTGCAGAACAGTGATGATTCTCCCAAGCTGCTTCTAGGAACTATGAAATGATGAGGAATATCCAGTATACAATTAAACCACGTAAAGAATATTGTGGCAGATGTGATACATCAACTGTGCACCTTTTACCACAGGTTAGCCCTTGCCTGTCATAAAACGTTCATAATTGATTTGTAAATTATCTACCAGATCTTGCTTTTAGAGTGTTGAACCGCAACATCGTGTCACCCTTTGCTGTTTATTCCTGAACAACCACCTGTTCCTCCCAGTTCCTTGGGACTGGAACCCTGCTACTTGGCAGTGTAAAAGATACTATTTAGTGATTTCTCCTCCTGAAAAAAATAGTAACGGGAAATCCATCAGCTCTCTTGGCAGAGTGCTGGGGAGAGAAGTGGAAGGAAAAGAATGGGAAAAAGACTGTGGAGGGTTTACTCCTAGACCTAGCCCTGCAATGCAGATGGGAAGCTGACAGACAACATCACACAAGCAAAACACAAACTATCCTTCCTCCTCAACCACTCCAGCTCTTCCACATTTCCCAGGGCCAAATAAAGGATGCTTCTGGCTACCTGCACCCCACAATGTCCCTCACCCTTTCCTACCTGTCCCGACAGGAGATAATGGTCAAAGGCAGGGCTGTAGTTGATTAGCACTGTCATATAAAATGTTCTGATACACCACTTTTCTTCATAGTGGTTTGCCTCCCCTTTTGCATAATAAAATTATTCAATTTGCAGATGTGTTGTTTATAATTTTGTGGACAAATTGCAGTGGTGTCAATCATGAACAGCTACTGAACTCAGAGATAATGTATTAAAATTAAACTGGGATAAGCAACACCAGCCAGGGGTTCATGTAAAATTGACTGATTTCAATACATAATTAACCAGAGTGTGACTGAGTGTCACGAAAGGAGAATGAGTAAAAGTTCAAGCTGAAATTCTCTCCCCTCGACTCCATAAGATTAAACATTAAAAGTTTCACTGCACCTTGAGCTTCATCATGGAGTCTTGGCATAACTTGTCTCCTCGTGCGGCAGAAACCTCATCTATCCCGATCAGTTTTGCTTTGTATCGGACGCCGTCACCTTTAAACCTCTTTATTAAAGTGGCTTCACTGCGATCCTGACCTGAAAAGACACAAGGGAAACGAGGAAATTTGCATGAGTGCAAAGGAAAACAAATAAATAAATACTTGCAATTAAGTGGCAAATTAGATTTAATTCCTACCTCAACACCAAAACACGCGAACATTTCAATGAAATTAGAAGAAAAGTCCTAGTTCAATAAAACCTTTTGCCCTTCTACCTCAAGTGAATTCATAGTGGAATTGTTGCCATACACAATCTTCTGCGCAAAATTTGCACACAAATTAGGTTTACAGAAATAAGAGATAAGCCTGAATGAGACCTCGTGGATCTGAAAACTTCTGATCTGTACGGGTTGTTTTAATCCCAATACACTTGAGAATTTTTCATTTTGCAGACAAAACTCTAATAGAAACATGCTACTATTTCCTTGTACACCGACTTATCTAACCGTATCAGCAATATTTACACTATTACCATTTGAATGATGAAAAAACAAATGATGTTATTTGCCTATAGAATATTGCTGCTCTAAAACCGGCACAAAAAAATACTGTCTCCTTCTTCTATGATTTCTGCTTATAGACGTATACAGAAAAAACATAACCAGCAACATCGGCTCTCACAGGCTCACCCTGAGAAGCTTAAAAAATGGCACAAGATGTTTCTTAATAAAAAAGCAATCAGGGTGTAAGATGGCACCGTACTGATAGGGCCCATGTACATAAATTACAACTCTCAGATTAGCCTGAACCACACGACGCTGACACTACAGCAATCCATGAAAGGGACAGATTTCTCAGAAAGACTTTTTCCCGCAGTAGCTGCAGCAGAGTTTATTCTGTGTCTTAGCTGGAAGAAATACGTTAGTTAGGGAATCGGTCTTCCTAAAATTGATTAAAGATATATTTTGCAGTTGTCTGTGGAATTTCTTGCTAGGATCTCAAAAAAACCAGCAGTGAACTGTAAATAATTGCAACCAAGCAAGTAACCAAACAAACAACTTCCAAGGAACAAAGCAGCAAGCGAAAATGTGAGATGTTGGAGAATTTGAAGTCTCTTGGGCCGAACAGATTCCACTGGAAAAATTGGACTAACCTTGCTAAAATTTATACTATTATCACCTAGGAACTGTAGTCACTGAATTTGCCCCATCCTTCTAGCTATTGGGAAAAATGAACAGTCTGCTATAAATGAACCATAGGTAAGAATCTAGTATTAGACACCTTTATTTCAGAATTTAGGCCCAAATTTTCTCCGCAGTTCATCCCTACTTGAAATACCAGATTTAAGCACTGAAAAATTAATAAAATCTGCTTCTGTGCAGCTAGTTTTTGACAAGCAGAGTACAGAAGATTGGGGGGTGGGGAAACTATTTTCTTTTACATTTCTATTTAAAGCATCTTTTCCAGCAGTCAACATTTGGGTCAATTTTGCTAGTGTTACACACCCATCAAGTGTACGTACCCCATCAAACTACACTGAAAACAATGGAATTGAAATGTTTACAATACCATTGTAGGAAAACCTAGAGAGCATACACAACCAATGAAGAGAACTTCCAGATGAAGACACTAATTTGGTTCTCCTCCCCACAGAGCACAGCACAGTCCACGCTGTGAGCTAATGAAGGACTAAATGTATGCTAAAAAATAGAGCTATTTTAAGCTTATTGAGATCTTCGAGTGTGTTTGAGCACACAAATACTATTTCTTTCAATGAAAAATACCAGCTCGGACCAATGTTTTAATGCCTCATTTATAGCCCCTTAAAAATAAGACAAGAGCTCAGTGGCCACCCAACTGTTTCCCCTGATTCATTTTCACACTCTCAAAAATAATTAAACAGAGGGCTGAAACTTCATGCTCTTATACTATTTTCCTTAAAAAAAATAAATCTAATGAGACATAAATGATAAATTAGAAAATTGAAGAAGTGCTAATACCATTCCCTAGGGAAATGCCAAGGCAGATGTTGGCACCGTCAGGCTAAAAACAATGAAAACCCATTTTCCACTTTCAGCTCCAGAGTGGGGCAGGAGGGAGAACATCTGGAGACACGACAAAGTACGACGGTAACAGTGGACTCTTCCGTATGTCTTTTATGCTTGCAAAGATATCCTGTTGATCTGCAGTAAATAAAATCCAATTCCAACAGCTTTCTTGCCAACAATTTCCAACCTTACGTCTTCGTTACAGCCGAAGGCAGCTGCTTGCTAATAGCAGGAGCGTGTAAGTGTTCAAGAGTGTCTCCTGGGTCTGAGTCATGAGAGCGACCTTGCATTCATCAGTTATTTGAACATTTATACTTATTCCAACCTCTGATCTATTTTTCCTGCACGTAACTAAATCCCTGACATTAATAGCCCATTGAAACACAACTTATGGCTATGTTTGCTTACGCGCAAGTCCCATGTCAATTATGACCCAGATTAAGTAAGATAAAGTGCTTTTGGGATAAATGACTGGGAAAAATCATCAACCTGAAAACGATGTAGATATTTTAAACCGTGGTGGAAATTGTAAATTACTAGAGACTACAAATTCATCCGTAAAACCCTAGAGCATATGTCCCATGAAAAAGCATAGAGAATGCACACACGCGCTGCCCTATATTATAAATCAGCCATCTGCAACAGTCACCGTTTCTCAGCATATATCCAGATCTCCCCCGATCTATGCTCATACTGTATTTCCAAATTTTGGGGCTGTAATCAGCAAGGAAAAATTTTCTACCTGCTTGGAAAATTACCACAGGACAAACACTGTCAGTATGGTTGATTTTAAAGCACTGGTGAGATGTGAGGTTTATGTAGGGTGGCCCTTCATTTGCACACTGGACACTTACAAGGCATAGTCCAGACTCTCATCATTAAAACAAAAAAGTTGGGTTTTTTTTTTTTAAATGACAGCTCTTGAACAAGGTTCTTTCTGTGTTTGAGACAGCATAAATAAGAGATGCCTGAATTACGAGGCTATAACTCTTCTTAAGCTTCAGGAGGCTGAGTGCTGACATTAAACCACTAAGCCAGGGAGCCGTGCCTGTGCCAGAAACCCGCCCGGGAAAGCGCTGCCTCTTTCTCTCCCCATAACAAGCGGAGTCAATCTTTTCTTCTTCGCGGCTCCCGCCTTTGTCAGCAGAGACCCGCTGTCGCACTCGGCTCCCCAGCCACCCCCTGCCACCCCACTTGCTCCGTCCCAGCCAGCTGGAAGGAGGATTACCCCGGAATAATGAGAAGCAGCATCTTGGGGCTTTCACTCTCAGCTGGCCTTCCTCAAACTACAAATAACCTCTCAAGGGCAGGAAGGGGGACATTCACAAATCACTACGAAGTTTTTAGGGAAAACTCAAGCTTGAGGTCTCAAATCGTTACCAGACCACAAGCTACGGCAAAATCAGATGCACGTGTTTTATGACAACCACTTCTTTCCACAGCATGTTTCCCAAGATCTCATTTTAGGATTTCTTGACTGAAGAGAAGAGCACAGCTTTCAAAGCCACACCAGGTGATGCCCATCTCTGTTGTTCATCATACCCTGCGCAGGTAGGCACCACAGAATGACAGAATCACAGAATCACATGGGGTTGGAAGGGACCTCTGGAGATCATCTAGTCCAACCCCACTGCCAAATCAGGTCGACCCACAGCAGGTCGCACAGGAACATGTCCAGGTGGGTTTTGAATGTCTCCAGAAAAGGAGACTCTACCACCTCCCTGGGCAGCCTGTTCCAGGGCTCTGCCACCCTCACAGGAAAGAAGTTCCTCCTCATGTTTAGGTGAAACTTCCTATGTTCAAGTTTGTGCCCATTTCCTCTTGTCCTATCCCTGAGCACCACTGAAAAAAGACTGTCCCCTTCCTCTTGACACCCTCCCTTTAAGTATTTATAAGCATTGATCAGCCCAGCATTCTTCATCGGAGGACTAGCACCACTAGGTTATTCTAAAATTACCCTAAATTAAATTTTTCTCTTAAAACTTTTTTAGCTTCAAGACCAATGAGTATTTTCCAATGGTCTGCTCTAAAATTCTTTTATAAATATCTTTTCACAAGCAAAGAAATATCCTAAGCATTTGTTCACAACTTGACACAAGCATTTCACAATCCAAAATGGAACCAGATTATCAACAAACTCCAAACCAATTTGATTCTTACGCCCCAAACTGAGAAAAAATGCAACAGCTAAAAATCCACTAACAACAACGTCACACAAATTCAATTTAGAAAGGTGAGCCCTTTTAATTAGAAAATGTGCTGCTGTTGACATAGGCAATGGAATGTTTTGTTTGCAGCATATAGATTTATAATCCTGAGAGGCCTTTAAAATGTAAATGTAAGAGTAATTATTTTATCTACTTCTATAGATGGCACCGTTCACCTTTAAGCCATATGTGTTCCAGCTGGAGCCGCTGCTCCCGTGTAAGTGGGAAAGTATGACCTTTACTGCTGAGTGGTGACATTGCACTTGGACTTCCATGGTCTTTTAAGAGAACAGTAAATTCCCGGACCCGGGTGATGCAATGTGCTTCCGAGTTTGCATCTAAAGTAGAGAGAGGCTTATCATTGCGATCGGCGTTAAGGTATATTATCTACCTCACTAAATATGCTGCAGAAGTAATAAAGAAGGTTTTTAATGCTGTCAATCATTTTTATTTGAGGCAATATACCTTAATTAAACTCAGATTCCGTAAAGCAAGCTAGAGACAAACCCCAAGTACTCAACCCAGGTAAGTACCTAAAGCGCATTCAGTCCCAAGATATGACTGGTAAGCAGTCCAAGAGGACCATAAGCTGCTGTGGAAGATCCTGGTGTGAGCAGCCCAAGTTGAGTGCCAGAAGCTGTGCCCATCAGCAGTGGTCTCTGGAGCCACTCGGGGGACGTTACCATCCCAGCAGCCCACCAGCCACCATTCAACCCTGTCTTTGACATCCAGAGGGTGTTATCTGACTCCAGGTAATGCTCTTGACTTTGCACACTGAAGCTCACTCAAAGTTTTTTTCCCCAGACACTGTATTTTGGTGAGTCACTCAAGTGTCTCAAGAAGACTAACCCTCACGCTTGGTACAAATGAAGGATTACACTTGATTTCGGCTCTTAGCCCAACAAAGCACCAAGCTAACGTTGGATTAATACGCTAACATTTACAGCAAACGCTGTTCATTCTCCCAGGGGATGTGTAAGTAAGCGTATTTCATAAATAGAAAAAGAAAATACACCAAAGCATCACCACAATAAGCACACTGTTGCCTTTTTCCGTGTGCCCTTATAACACACTACACATTCTTCACAGCACCCGCTAATCTAAACCAATAGCCCTGGAAATGGCTATATCCTTTATTTAAATGTGTGAAACCCTCAGGGCATAATCTGAATTTCTTGATTTTACGACTGTAAAATACATAATGATATTATCACCAAAGTCAATAACATGCTCCTGGCAATCAATTCACTGAAGAACGACACACCACTCTTTTTTTTTTTTTTTCTTTTCTAGCTAATAAACTGTCCAAGTTGTATCCATCACACATTCAAATTATAAACCTGAAATAACACCTCCTTATATCTCGCAGGGCTGAAAAACAACCACATACGCACTTATAAACAGCCTACATCTTCATGGGGACAATTAGCATTTTTATAGCACCAATGCAGTGGGAAATACAAAACACTGCGGTGCAGAATGACCTCTAAGACGCCGCACACACTGAAAACTAGTGAATTAATTAGTACATGAAAGATATTTCCCATTAGCTGTGCATATATACCCCGCTATGTCCACAAATATATGCACCTATAATTTTATGTATTGGCACATATGCATACACACATGGCACACAGCTTCATTTGGTATCAATTATCTGAAGAAAATTCACAGTAATTTCAATCAACCACAGATTTCCCCAGGAAAAAAAAAAAAGCACATATGCAGGTGTTAAAAAGAAAATATTCATACATAATTATATGTACCCTTCAGTACAGCAGCAACTAAACAGCAATTCATGAAGGAATCATGAAAAGCTCAAAGGGATTATTCTCCTTGATGGCATGCTTTCCCCAATGGCTTCACAGAACCGCACGTCCAACGCAGAGGGCTCAAAGCTGTCCATCACACAAAGGGATGGATCTTCATACCAGGACCACAGCACCTTGGGAACACAATTCTTCCTCCAAGGGCATAAGAAAATTCAGTGCAGCATGTTTATTTGGGATTTTAAAACTAAATAGAACCCAAAAGTTCTCAGACCCTCCTGCTATCTGTTAATCTAATTTTTGAACTTTTCTGCTAGAGGTAGAAAGCTTGGAGTTGTCAGGTCGTGTATTTGTCACTGTCTTTGGAGTGCGACTGCCCAAACCCACCGCGCTGCGCCTGGAGATCTGACACAGAAAAGTAAAATCTTCTTCCTTTTTTAACACAACATTTTAGAAAAGAAAGCACATCATATCTAGCACTGTACATGCACACAATTTAACTTCTGGAGTTATCACTAGGAATTCTCTTCCTCTAACAATATTTCTCAAATGAGTTTCTTGCAATTAGCCATTTTTAACTTCTTTTTTAACATGAGAGCTACTTGAGGGTTTTATTTCAAGATCCGTAATTCATCTCAAGTGACCAGAGTACATTCGCAGCAAGATCTACTTACAACATCAATCATTCCTACCTTTTAAATGAAGACATACTTTGAATTTTGCACTTTGTTTCATTGATGAAGACTAGTTCCTAGCAACTGAAAAAAACCTACTGATGTAGTGAAATGCTATCTATTTTTGGGGGGTGGATTACAACCTTAAAAAGCATGTTAAAATTTTATAGGGAATAAGTACCTCTTTTCAATATAGAAACCTATACTGTAACCAAGGGTTTTGCGTATGAGTACAACTTGACTGCAAACTTCTTTCATCAACTGATAGGGAAGCTCCTAAAAAGTCTACACTTTTTAAAAGCGCTTTTAGCTTACTTACCCAGCTAGAGATAATTTGTTGTAGGGTCAAACAGGTGAACCCTGATGGGGTCTACTGTATTTAAAAAGTGATTTTGTCAAGGTACAAGTACATAAAACCTCAGGAAACTACCTGTTAAACCCCCTCCTGCCAAGAAACCTACCTCTTCTCATGAGCTGCCCTTGCCCAAGAATGCCATCAGGAAGCACATGAGTCTCCAAGCTGGAGGAACTAGAGGGAGAACTTCCCTCCTGTCCCGCTGGTGCTTCCATCCTCTGGTGCTTCTGCTCAGGAAAAGGTAAAAATGCCCCATTTCGACAGCAACACCAACATTTGTCTTGAATGCAAAGACTGAGAATATTTCTACAGAACACGATGAACCATTTAGAGAGGGGAAACAGCAACCACTCTGAGGGCTCAATGAACTTCTATTACGGTTAAATTTAAAAACATTACCTACAATTTTAAACACAGATAAGGGCTCTCCAGGAAAACTCAATCATCATTCAGACTATCATCTCAGCAGTACTTCCCAATTGTTCAGCGCTGCTATTCACAGTAACCTCCAACTGAGAGATTTTACGGCTTCTGGCATTATTAGCCCGTGAATTACTGTACTCGAAGACACCTACACATCCCCGCTCTTGGAACCAAGTTTCCTGTGTAAGTAAATAAAATGTTCCCATATTATTTGCTGTCTTTGATCAGGGGTTTATGAGCAGGGATGTCATTCACAAGGTGACAGCTATCGCATTTACCAAGTTTTTATCTTAACACTTTGTACGCTACACGAGCTAATACAAAACAAGATGTACATTTTGCTGTCTCTAAAGCAAAATGGTTGCGTGGACCAGATTAAATTATTTCTTTATAGTACAAAGAAGTATGTGCGAGTATGTCAAGAGAAGAATTCAATTATTTACAGAGATGGCCTCAGTGTAAAATAACATTTGATTAAAATTTAGGACAAATCTCAGTGATGGAGAGTCCAGGGCAAGCACACAGGAGATGGCAGTGATTGAGCACATACGCTCCACGGGCAGATGACAAAGCACTCATTTTAGTTTTAGCCAGCAGGCTCACTGATCAATTTTATTTTCTTAGATGGTCTTTGAGATGACAGTATATGGGCACATCCTCAGACACAGAAATGACCAAAAAGCTGAATGTAATTAAACTTCCTTTCAGCCTCTGCACCATGCAAGTCTTCATAAATCTTTGAAAGTCATTTTGTAAGGTGCCTTTTACAGGCTGGATGAAGAAGCAGCTAAAGTCCCAAATTCTACACCAATTGAAACTGAAATAAGACACTGCAGTAAAACTTCATTTCGGGGTATCAGCCTCGTTCAGCAAGCCTTAGGGAGTGACCAAAAGTGAAACAAGGAAAATTTGCTGGTCAATCTTCTGCTCTTAGAAATTAAGAATAAAAATGATGTTTTCTGTGCAACTAGAAGGGAAGGGAGAGGACAGCTATCTGAGGATTATTCTCTTTAAAAGACAGAAGATAGTCCAGCAAACTTTGTTCACCTACTGTTTCAAAGCTGGGGTAAATGTTTAAATCAAGCAGATATCAAAATGTCAAGTAAATAAAGCCCCTGGGAAAACGGGGTCACCAACTGGTTCATTCCTTACCCGCTCGCCTGGGTGTCAGTAGGAAATTGGTTGCTTCTGAGAAAAAAAATCACTAAGAAAAGGTAATTGGGTTTATAGTGATCCTTAATTGGCATTAATATGTGCATCGCATTTGGGCGGGGCACGATAAAAGCTCTAAAAGCCAAAGGACCCATCACAGTTGCACTAACGTGCCCAAGCAAAACCGCCCTAAAGGGGCAGCCAAAAGATACCACCAACTGCCAAAAATCTCCGTAAGGGACTGACAAAGCAGGAAGGAGAGGCCATTCCAAATGGTGCTGCTAAATTACCCCAGAACGTGCCATTTCCCAACCAAAACTGAGCTTGCTGGGGATGAGGAAAACAAATAAGAATTGCTTTTCCTTCCAAGCTCCACCGTAGCACTAAGAAGCACCTTAAAGCAGCTGAAAAACTAGCCAACGCTAAGAAAACTGATCATTTAAAGATGAGCAGCTAAATAATTATTTCGGTATGTGAACATGCAACAAGATTTGCAGAGTTGCTAAATTCCCCTGACTCTCTTTAATCCTACAAGAACTAAAAGTGCTCAGAGTTTATGAAAAAAAAAAAAAAAATCCAGCTGCTTTTATGTGTCTACCTATATCTGGCTTTAAGTATGTAGTTTTCAGGAATAATTTTAATTAGACTTTAACTAATCCAGGACACAGACATGCATGCACTTATATGCGGCGCCCCAAAGTCATGTTGAGACACACAAATTCACAATTTACACTTCAAAGCCTACAAATACATTCTGTTGATGAGGCTATCAAAGAGTTTCGTTTTTGTTATGTATAAAGAAAGCGAAAGGGTGGAGAATCAGTTCATTTCATACAAATGCCAAATTCTCGTGCTGCCCTAAGATAAATGTTAATTCTCCGGGACTATAAAAAGAGCAAGTTAAGAAAAGGTTATGCTCTGCTGATTAACATTCCCAAATTTCTCACACGTTCAATAAGAGAAAGATCTTTCCATTCAAGATAACTAATTACAGACACTAAGGTCCCCAAAGAAAAGAGCACTAGCCCTTAACAGCTAAAGCAGGAGGGAAAAGCCGTTCATTGATTTACACTTTGCCCTCTCGTGTCAACACCCTGGGCTCCCACCGCATCAGCGCTGCGTGTGCCCACAGAAATGGGGCTGTGCACCACACTGGATGGAATCACGGCCCCGTGCCGGGACCACATCAGGGCTGCAGCTCTTCTCCTTGAGCCATCCTCTTTGTCTTCGTTGGAAGACTCACGCCAGTATGAGTTAAAACATGATGCTGTGATGCAGTAGATCACAGCAGCATCATGCACCATGCTGTGACCATGTCCTGGTTTCAGTTGGGACAGAGTTAATTTTCACCTTAGCAGCTGGTATAGTGCTCTGGTTTGGATTTAGCATGAGAATAATATTGATAACACATTAATGTTTTAGTTGTTGCTATGCGGTGCTTACACTAAGTCAAGGACTTTTCAGCTTCTCATGCCCCAGTGAGAAGGCCGGGGGTAAACAAGAAACTAGGAGGGGACGTGGCTGGGACAGCTGACCCAACTGGTCAAAGGGATATTCCACAGAATCATAGAATAGAATCATATGGGGTTGGAAGGGACCTTGGGAGATCATCTAGTCCAACCCCACAGCCAGAGCGGGTCTACCTAGACCACGTTGCACAGGAACTTGTCCAGGTGGGTTTTGAATGTCTCCAGAGAAGGAGATTCCACC
>JAOXNO010000004.1:29903824-29914572 GCA_028565335.1 Limnodromus scolopaceus
ATTCCATCCCTTCGTCCAGGTCATTGATGAATATATTGAAGAGGACTGGACCCAGTACTGACCCCTGGGGAACACCATATGGTACTCCATATTCCAAGTGAAGTCACAGTCAGCATATAAACTGGGGGGAGTTGGTCAAGGAGGGAGTGCTGCTGTTTGGGTACAAGCTGGACATTGATGAGGTGATGGTGAGCAATTGTTTTTCATTTGCATCACTTGTCTTCCTTGGGTTTTATTTCACTCTCTTTGGGGTTATTTTTCTTTTCACTAAAGTATCATTATTATTAAATAATATTTTAATTAAATTATTAATCTGTTCTTATCTTAACCCACGAGTTATCTCTCAGATTCTCTTCCCCATTCCACGGGAACTGGGGGGAAGGAGCAGGTTGTATAGTCCTTAATTCCTGGCTGGGGTTAAACCACTACAGACAACAACTGCGTCACTGATGTGACAGTGCAACTGCAGAACCAGCCTGCACCTTTCTTCTGGAATTATTGGCACTGACAATTAGGTCTGGATTTATTAGTTGTTCTGATGATATTGGTATAAATGCAGTTCTGGCACATGCAGAGCCACAAGTTTCTGGCTTAAAAAGTTGGCTCCAAGGCCACGGAATTAGAGGCAGCAGGTGGCCTCAGAAGGGAGCTACTTCCCCACCTTACAAAGCCTATTCTCATGCAGAAGAAGGAAAAGAATGAAGATGACATATTAAAAAGGGACAGTAAATAGATTTGTAGAAATTATCCCATGACCACATTAATTCAATAAGAAAAGCAGCTACTATTTATTTTCCACGGGCAAATGGAAATACCAGTATTCACCACATGGCAGTCAAGAGAAAAACAAACCGCTATTTCCTTGCTGAAATTGTTCACATTTTGCTATCCAATGTTTCAGGAAGAAAATTATTTTCATTTTGGCCTCCCACTGCCTCTGCAACATCAGAGAATGTCTCTCCCTGTTGGAAAAACAATAGGAGGCAAAGAGGAAAGCAGCTTTTTTCCTGAGACTTTGGGCTAAAAAACGCCATCAATTTCAAAATTACAACAGTGGCAAAGTGCTTCTTTCAATCTGGTCCTTTCATTTTTGCCTCCTGCTGCCGTTCCTATTGTCAAAGTGGCAGCAGGAGGCAGAAATGAAAAGACTACTGCCGGCAATCACCCTTGGGCAAAGCGTTAATAAGAAGTAAAACACCCCTGTGCCATAACGAATTCCAGAGGTAAGAAAGTGGGGTTTGCGCATCTCTCGTGTGTTTCGTGCCACGAAGGATCAGCCCCATCAGGATAACTCTTTTCTTTCTGGAACTACGTTGATCAGGCAATCAAAGAGCCTGAGTGTTTGGGGTAGTACTCAGGAAACTAAGAAAGAAACAGAGTATCGTTAGAAAAGTAATAAAATCCAACAAAAACAAACCAGCAAAACCATCCAGGTAACTCTACTTCAAGTAAGAGGAAAGACAATTACTCAATTGGGAAAAGCGGGACAATTTTTCAAGACATGGGGTAAATGGGTTGAGTTGGACCCAACTGCCCACGAAGCTAACCTGGAACGTTTGAACCCAAAGAGTCTGTTGGTATGTGAGGGGAAAAAGGAGAAAAGATCAAAGAATGTTTAGTGCTACCAAAATTTTTTACAAACTTTAACGAATTTGCCAAGCTACCTGCAGACCACTCCAGCATTTCAGAGCTATTCACCCAAAAAATGACAGGAAGGTACAGTGCAACCAGAAAGAAACTGCCAACAACTCTCCTTCCAAACACCCTGCAAGACAGAGAGAAGGCTCTTGGAAAGGTGACTATAACTAATCCAGCCAAATAATCACCTCTGTCTCTTGCCCTCTGCTGAAGTTTCCAAAGAATCCAAGTTGCCCAACTGCAAATCAGTGTCCTCCAAACATGACTTATTTAAAAATTATGCCTTTGTTACCTGAAAGGAGAAGCTCGGTCCCCAAACTGAGCAGTACCTGATGGTATCTCTCCTTACAGCCCCCAAGGCTGTCTCTGGCAGCTGGGCATTGCAAGGACGACCAAACTGTATCCTTTTTGGAACAAGGCTGTAAAAGGGATCATAAAAAAAGATCATAGATTCACAGAATACCAGGTTGGAAGGGTCCTCAAGGATCATCTGGTCCAACCTTTCTTGGCAAAAGCACAGACAAGGTAAGATGGCCCAGCACCCTGTCCAGCTCAATCTTGAAAGTGTCCAATGGTGGGGAAGCCACCACTTCCCTGGGGAGATAATCCAATGGCTGATTGTTCTCATGGTGAAAAATTTTCCTCGTGTCCAATTGGAATCCACCCATGAGTAACTTTTACCTATTACCCCTTGTCTTTTCCATGTCAGTCCTTGTAAAAGGGAGTCTGCATCTTCTTTGTAGCCACCCTTTAGATACCGGAACTCGGTGATAAGGTCTCCCCCAAGCCTTCTTTTCTCAAGGCTGAACAAACTCAATTCTCTCAGCCTTTCCTCATATGGCAGGCTTCCCAGTCCTTTGATCATCTTGGTGGCCCTTCTCTGGACCATCTTCAGCCTGTCCACATCTTTGTTGTATCATGGGGCCCAAAACTGAACACAGGATGCCAGGTATGGCCTGACAAGAGCTCAGTAGAGTGGGATAAGGACTTCTTTATCTCTGCTGGTGATGCACTTGTTGATGCAACCCAGCATCCTGTTGGCTTTCTTTGCCGCTGTACTCACTCATATTGAGCTTGGATGGTTTAAGCTAGTTCTAGGAAGTTTTAAGCACCTGGAGTAAATCAAGTTATAGGGTAGGGGCTGTGTCTCAGTCTGCCCCTGCTTAAGGCTTGGAAGAGAACATCCCTGGAGGTGTTCAACACCAGCTTGGAAGAGGCTTTGAGCAACCTGGTCTAGTGGGAGGTGTCCTTGGAACTTCATGATCTTTAAGGCTCCTCCCAACCCAAACCATTCTATGATTCTCTATTATTTGCCAAGATTATAAATGTGTTTTTACTACCTTTGTCGTAACAAGAGTTCATTATAAGGGAGCAAAATCATATTCCTCTAAAGTCCTTGGGAAAAGAAGTATGAACAAAGCTGACTTCATAGAAGCATAGAATGAATCATAGAATGGTTAGGGTTGGAAGGGACCTCAAAGATCATCTAGTTCCAACCCCCCTGCCATGGGCAGGGAAATCATCTTCATCTACATCATCAATCATCAATCTACATCATCATCTACATCTTCATCAATTCATCTACAGAAGCTCTTTAAAAATAAAGAAAACAACCAGGAAAAGAATAAAGAAGCTAATGAAATTGAATATGATATTATTTTTCATTGCATGAATTAAATAAAAGAGAAGAGGGTTTTCTGTTTTCTTCACTATCACCGAGCCAAGACAAAGTTACCTTTCTCCCATTAAAAATAAACAGTGGTACTTCACAAATAAAAGCACTGCTATTTCTTGCAATAGACCTGAACAACAAAAATTTATGAAGCTTGAAAACTACACTTTGTGCGAAGTGCACCTAAACTGTTTCATCACCTGTGTTTCTTAAAACAATAAAGGAAAATGATTGAAAAAAAATTTCCACATGAACTCAAAAGGAGGGCAAGATTGTTTTATTCTTAGGTCAGAGTTCTTTATTGACTTAACCTGTACAAAATCCTTGTCATATTAACTTTAAGGAGATGCAGATAAAATCAGTCTGCTGAAACCAACACAAGCATAAAGAACAGACTCAGGGGCAAAACAGATTCTATTTATACCACTAAAATATCACCAGACTTTTAAAACATTACTGTTCCTCTTGCAGTTGTGCTTATCTTCTGAAGAGCATAAGACCTGTCTACTTGGTGTAATACTCCAGTTATTTGGTGGCTGGTACCATCAAGCTTTTCTGGCTATTTCTACCTCCAGCAGTATTTTGCAAGACCACATTGAAAACACTGATCAAACAACGCACGAGTCCTCCTTTGAACTGCACCCTGATGCCTTCTCAATAACTTGCCTATAACTTAGTCATTTACAAACAAAATTGACTGTGTCTAATCTCCATGAAAAAAACAAAACAAAACAAACAATCTAATAATTTAATGTCTGTATGCAGTTTAGTGTATTATAAGATAGGGCATTGCTATGCCAGGTTACTATGTTATTAGCTGGGGGATTCTCAAGCATCTGTCATGCAAAGTAGGTCAATTTCTAGCCATATAATTCTGATTATGTCAAAATATTTATTCATGAGTTTCCTAATTCAACATACTTCAAATAAGTCATATTTATGTGAGAAAATAAATAAATCTAAATTATGGTTGCTAACAACTGGGTTATTGCAGCTTCAAACACTCTGGTAATCCAGAGCCGTGGATAACGTCTTTCCCTTCCAAAGTACTACATAGTCACAGAGTTGTTTTTATTTCCTAGTTGGCACTATTTTTAGTCTGGCTTCCCAAGGAAACAAGAGTAACACAGCCACACACTCCATGGGTGTATGTGGGAATGTGCAAAGCAACAGAAGCCTCCACTCTCCTTTCTCATGCCTGTTCTTCCCTGCATTAATACTTGAACTTTCAGGCGCATTTCATTCAAGTCTCATCTATATTATGAATTTTCCACTTTACTGGTCAGGGGCAAATAGATGGCTGAATAGAGCAGAGAGACCCTACTAATGAATTTGCTGAGGAAAGGCCATGATGCGAGCTTGTCTTTCCCTAGAGCCCAGAATCCACACAGAAGATAAACGTCAAGACCAAAGAAGCCAGGCTTCCCCGGTTCCTCAACTCACTAAAGTCTTTCCATGGAAATTAAAAGATTACCAGGAGAAAAGGGGATATATGCAATGACTTACATCATCCACATGCTCAGCAAGATCTAACCCCTTCCAGTGAGAGATTAAGAATGACCCCGAGCCGCAGGTAACACTCATGCAATAACAGGGAGATGGAAAAGTTCATTACCCAGCCAAGGCCACCTGTGACTAGTTGATCATATAAAGACAAGAACAAATAACATCTCTGAGGTTTTCAATGCTACTGCAGGAAAAGAAAAGGTCTTCGCGATCACCATTTCCTTCATTCCACGGCACCCTGCTGCAGCATTCAGATCACCTGTGGATTTCCTCTTGCTTTTACCAGTACTTGCTTTTATGATGGATTCCACATGATGGATTCTACTGTTTTACAAACTGCATTCCTACTAAATATCCTACAAACTTTAGGCATGGCAGAAATAAAATCTTTTAACTTTCCTCCCCACTTACTGTGCTGCCTAAGCCTATATTTCATCTTCTAATATACTGCCAGGAGACGCACCTGAAAAATGTGTACTATTATCATTCCTAAGGCAAAAAATGATGAGTAATTGTTCGCTTTATCATGTTTTCTTTTATGCCATTCTAGCACCATTACTGGTAAGTAAAAATGAAGAGACACTCCTCAGAGCAATGCCCACAGCAAGATGCAAAAGGCACAAAGGCCACGTGCAGGTTCTCCTCCTAGGTCATAGGGAATTGCCTATACATGTCTATAATTTATAGGATTCTTTGCTTCCAGGACAGAGAAAAAGGAACAGCTTTACCTTTCCTCAGTTAAGAGATTGTCACAGAATCACAGAATGATATGGGGTTGGAAGGAACCTCTGGAGATCATCTAGTCCAACCCTCCTGCCAAAGCAGGTCCACCTAGACAGAGAACAATACACAAGACTCGAACCCTTTTGGGGGTCTGTTGTCTTTGTGTATTAACAAATCCTCAGGTCGCCTTGAAACAACCAAGACAGAAAGGTTGCACTTGAAAAAACTGTTAGAGGATGAAACTAATTCATCAACCACGCAGCTACTTCTGTAAGCTTTTAAATACACCTGCATGTTTCTGGCCACCATGAAATTTGAAGAAGCTGTGTCCCACCACTGAGAGGTTGTTCTCTGGCACCTGCTGGACGAAGACCCGAGACATTACAGCCATTACTCCCACATTTGCTCGAGGTACCACGTACGCACACAGCCGTGTTCTGTCACCGACCTTTTTCATCAAAGACAAGAAAAGGAAGGCATTAACACTTTTAAATGCTTTCAATTACCAGTGTCCTAATATTAATTTTCGAAGTGTTCTTCTGCAGGGGTAATCAAACCGCGATCTGTGTTCTCTTTGTCTGGCTGCTTCTCATGCCAGGATTTAAATGCTATGTTTTGTTTCATCTTAAATAGTTTTCCCTTAGACCTTTCTGGTGGAGTCTGCAGGCATTCAATATAATCTGATTGTTGATTATGTCCGTAGCAGTTATTTAACTGCCTATTGGGCTGGTTTGAAAGAAACACAACGGTGGCTAACAAGACTAATCTCAGAACCAGCACTTAAGAAAAATTCTTTGAGATTTTAAATGCCAATTCTTTCTTCAGCCACCCTCCTACGCGATACCACAAAAATAAAATCTATTCAATATTAAAGTCATCAGCAGTGAGCTTGAAGCAGCAGATCAAAATATAAATTCAGACGTTGAAAAAATATTTCTACTGTATAGGTTTTATAGTTAAGAGACTATAGAAAGTCTTAATATATATTATAGTAGCATATAAAGAAACCCTTCAGATTTTAGAACACTTAACAGTATAAGACAAAGCAAGTGACAATAGATGTTGCAAGATGAGGAAAACTTGATCTCATGATGCAAACGCTGACACTGACTGGTCTGCACCGTCTCTTCAATCCAGCCCTCACGCATATTTTAAGTTGCTTACCTAAAACATCAATACTTTTCTTGGGAAAATGTGTGGATTTGACTTTGTTTCAGATGAACCGATTTCACCTTTTCACAGTCTCAAATCTTAGGCATTTGTAAAGCAGAGAGCGCAGACACACATGTGCGGGTACGAAAGGGAGACATTTCAGCTTGACTTCGACTAGAACCACCGGAAAGCTCAGCAAAGGAGTTAATAATAGCAGACAAAACAAGACTCATTTAATCAGCTATGTATTTCTCTGATTATAACAAACAAAGAAACAGGATTGTATGACAATTTTGAGAGCTTGGTAAACTTCAGCAGCGCCTTGTAATGAAGCCTTGGCAAGAAATAAGTGAAATACAAAGATTTTTCATATTGAGGCTGTGTAAACAGTTTCCACTTTTAGAAATGTATCCTAGCAACTCATAGAAATGGTTTTAAAAGACAGCTGGACAAAACCATAATTTGGAATAAAAACAGAAATAATTGCTAAACCAGCGAGTCTGGTGGTCCCGGACTGGTCTTGCAGCCACATCTTAACTCTCAAGATGTTGAGAAAAGAAACACCAGGAGAAACAGATGTTTTAAACCTAGCACCTGCAGGAACAACTCCAGAAAAGTGCATCAGAATTGGTGGAAATGATTCTGAATTTTGTATTCCTTCCTTCCTGATGTAGGAAATCTCTTTGGTTTTCAGTAGGAAGGCCCACTGGACACACACCTCACATTTTGTATTTGCATGGTGTCTGACAGAGGTACAAGATGCACAACTGAATTTTATTTATCAGCTGTTCACTCAATTCTACTGCAAATCAATCTTTTTATTTATTTCATTTTTTACAGGAGAAAACAGAGAGAAGTGATTTGTGTAATAATGCACAGACCTTGATTAAATATCTAATCCATAATTCAATAGAGAGATTCTGCTGACATCACCAGCAACAAAAAAACATTCATAAAACCTATCATGAATACAAAAGGAGCCTAAACTATATTTCAGGATTAGTATTTAGACTACAATTGCATAAGCACTACTGGCAACAGGGATAAATCATGTTTCTACATAACAGGTCAACTTATAAAACCCCGCAAGAAGCTGAAACACGAGAGAAGAGCATCCTGCTCCTCAGATGCAAACAGAGAATACTCCACAGAACACATTCAATTCTACCGTGGAGGATTATTTTGCTTTCCAACAACTGTTTACATGTAAACTACAGTACATGGCATATACAGAATAATTAACTATCAGGCTGTAAAATTCAGATACCGTCAGGTACTTAGTTCAGTCACAAATCTTTGTAACTGCACTCAAGAGTGGTTGCAAATGGCAGCAGATTCCAGAGAGCAGGATACAGACTGGGTCTCAGCTTGGTGTTTGAGGACTGAGCAAGGGTTTCTTGGGGGAGGAGGAAGAGTTGTTTGGGTTTTTTTTTAGTGGGTGAAGTTGTTTTTTTAAGACAACGCCTACCATATAATCCCTGGGCAGCTTAGCTATCAAAAGGAAAGTTTATGATACTGAACATCTAATGGGTAAGAAGATATTTTATTTTTAAACTACCATAGATACATATAACTTCCTCAAAATTTACATTTAACAGTTTGCCAGAGGATATTTTTCCACAAGAAATATCAGTTAATTTTCAGTCTCACGTGACAGCCTGAATATTCAGAGAGCCTCAACTATTTCTTTGATTTTTCATTTCTCCAAAGCTCAACTCTTAGTAATTTTGTTGTGAAGTTTGTTGTACACACTGCAACATATTGCACATTTAATTTTGTTTCAATTGGTAAAATTCCCAGCCTTTATGATCTATTCTCCAGGTTGCATGCAAGGGGCCAAATCCAGAAATGTGTTTTTGATTCACAGAAAGGGAGTCACAACCTGACAGGCAGCAAACTCCAGCTTCATCAAATCCACCTTTCTAGTGATAGGAAGTAAACCATTTCGCTGAGAGCACATTTCACACCTCTCTATCAAATAATCACAGTTCACTGAAGGATCCCCCCATCCTGGACATGTCACTACCTCAAGCAGAACCTCCATACACAGCACCCACCGCTAAGTACCAATCAAAATATCAATCGCCCTCTGGAGACCCACTGATCAGAGACTGATGCTAAGGCAATCAGCAGCCCGTGCTGAACATGTCAATGAAGTTCCTCGTGTTTGGTGGGATGGAAAAGCAGGCAGTGATACCACCCTGAAACACCCTCCCACCCCTCAAAGAAGGGAACAGCTTTGCAAATTAGGGGCCTCCGATTTATTTTTTTAATTCATTGACCTCGCCCAACTGCGTTTTGAACTTTAAGCACCTGACACAACCCTGCTGCCTAAACCATACTGTTGCATGAGTCCCCGGTGATGGAGCATACGAACCCCCTCTGAACCCAGTTCCCACCAGCTCTCACCCACCCCGTGCAGCTTCTGCTCAAAGGAACAGCAAACACTTGCTCACTTGGTTTTGCAGAACTAAGCGTTCAGATTATCTTTCCAAAGTGGCGACTGAGAAATGAGAGAGCCCACCGCTGCCCATATAAATTTATTCCTATTTTTCCCCCCTCTCTGTGCACTGTTTTACATTATCAGCCTTGAATTGTATCTGCTGTTTCATTGCCCAGTTATTCAATACCATCATACCTTTCAATGCTTCACTGCTATCTTTCATTTCTGCTGCTTTGGATAGCATTTTACCGCCAGCAAACATCCCTGCCTCTCCATCTGCCCCCTTCCTGGCCTACGCTACTGGTTCAGGGTGATTGACATGAGTCCTCTGGCAGTGCAAATGATCACCCTTTTATTGCCACTTCCCCTTATTCTGAATTCATTTATTACTTCTGAACTTTAACACTTTTGGACTCATGCAAAAAAAAAAAAAAAAAAAGATAAATAAATCGGATGAAGACTAAACTGAAATTCAAATGGAGCGCAGCACACCTAACTCTACATTTGGATTTATTTTCAAAAAAATCTTAAGACCTTTTGTTCTAAATAGAGTTACTGACCTAGAAACATATATTCATCTCTGAAAATAAATCAAAATTCCTCCTACATTAATCTAATTGCACCAGTGGAAGCTAAGTAGTCCCTTAAGTAATTTAAGTTTCCTTATTTGAGGGGGAAAAAAAAATAATTAAAAAAAAAAAAAAATCAGACCTTCCACATCGCTGGGAGTATGTTTTGTAGAACAAGGCAGTTATGATTAATTTCTCTGTTTGCAGTAGTAAAGGCATTTTCCCTTAAAACAGGAATAGGTGTGAGCAGATAGTCCGGGTGTTAGTGAGGGTTTCATTAGCAAGTAAATAAATGACTTCATAGTATATAAAATAGTCTAGGTTTGTTTGGTTGGGTTTTTTTGTTTGGTTGTTTTTTTTACTGTCACCGCAATAAAGCTCCCCACAAAACTTGCTGATGCCTGAAATACAGTAAGCTCAGAAACTAGGAATCTTTTTCAGAGGTAGCTGTAATGAAAAAAGTGAAAATTTTAAAGAATTAATGATCCTGCTGGGTTTCTTACCACCTACTCCTGTAATCATGAAGCTATTTTATAATAGGGCAGCAGCACCAATCATCAAAATCAACCCCATTTTTTCCTGCGGTGCCAGTATTTAAAAGAATTGAGGAACCGTGGCTCTATGCCCAAGGAAAGGGTGCAAATCCCAGGAGGATTCAGGTCTCTCATCTTAATTAGAGACAAACGTAGCTGCGCAGCCTGGTGCCAGGTACCTGAGACGTAGAGCAGGGCAGGATGTCAGACTCCTGGCTTGGTCTATCTACAGGCTGTTCTGAATCTCAGCCTTGGAGATCGGGCTCTTCCCATGGGATGCAGGAGGAGTGTGGGAGCTGGTGTGGTCTGGACTCCATCAACAGAGTGAGGAGATGGAGGACTACGCACCTTGAAGTTTGCATTGCATCCTTCAGTCACTACGTACATGATGTGAGGAACACTTCACAGAATCACAGAATGATACGGGGTTGGAAGTGTCGTGGACGGAGTGATTGACTTCACTAGTTAGAGTGAAGTAGTGAAATATTTATTAAGGTGAAACAGTGATTTAA
>JAOXNO010000004.1:29914672-29929208 GCA_028565335.1 Limnodromus scolopaceus
ATCTGTTGCGGCAAGGAATCTCTCAACCTCGAGGAGTAGAACCTTAAGCGAGCATCCTCACAAAAGGGGAGATCCTGGCGTGCAGCCCGCTGCCGTACAGGAGAGCTCACAGGGCTCTTGGGCTGCCCACTATTTATACAGCAAGATAACTGACCTATAGTCATGTTCTCATGGGAACAAAATTTCTAGGTCCCCACTCCAGACCTATATGGAGCCAAAATACTCCAGTATTTTGACTATGTTGCCAGCCATCCACCAAAGCCCAGATGCAAGTTATCACAACTGCTGTTGTGATGGCCATGGTGGCCACGGCCCGAGCAGGAGCCTGGGGGGTGTGTTAAAGCACTGAGAATACAATTTCAACTCCATGACCCCAAGGAGGGGGGGGGTGTGTCTCTCTGTCGACAGAGGTACCATTCCCCTACCAGCTATTTAGCTGCGTGACCCAGTTGTGATTTAAGATCAAGGACAACCAGGGAAACTCACGTCACGAGCACCAGAGAATTTATTAGGGCCTGTAAATTTTTGTGAATCCCTTTTCCTTAGACAAGATGTTCTCTACAAATAGCTCTTTGTGTAGAGTAATTATTTGGGGATTAGGAAGAGCTAATAAAACCCTCTCTTGAAAGGCTAGATGAATTTGAGATGATAACAAGGTTGTGATGTGCCTAAGGGAGCAGGGGCATCTTTCTGATTGTAATTTAATCAACCTTGATTAAAAGAAAGAAACATTTACCTGTTCAATAAATTTTGATAAAAGTCTATATTCCAGCAGGCGGGCAATCTATTCTACCTCATGTGCTTACTGTAAATAGGCTCAATTCCGATTTCCTCTAATTCTGCTTCCCCCCAAGAAAGCCACAGGAAGACGTGATGGCACGCTATCTATGCAATATATATGCTAAAACCCCTGAAGAATACTCCTAAAAACCCAAACACAGACAGGAGCAGTGCTCTTGAGAGACACGGTCCTGATTTCCGCTTTTAATGTACTCCGAATCCATATATCAGCATTGGGAATAACTGCTTGCTTAGATGAGGGATATATAGCTCATGGAGCAGTACTGATGAATTTCCACCACATTCAGCCCTAAGCATCACTGCAGTGGCCTAAAATTAGACTTGCAACTTAAAGGCCGTTCCTTCCCTGAGTCTGAAGAGGAAGGACCACTGGCTTCCTGCTCACCAACAGCCTTTGGATAGAGTCTTCTGCAGCAGTGCAGACAACTCCTGATGAAGTGTTCCCACTCGAATCATCTCTACAGGAAGAGCAATTTATATTAGCTACTTTTTCTTGATATGCTGCAGCTGAGGGGACAACAATAAATAGTAATTATCTGTACTCTTCCCAAAATATCGAGTCTCTGAAATCCCAATTATTTGTTCTCATATATACCAGAGCTCACCATCAGTGTAAATATTTCTTTCCACCATTTCTTTCAGTCTTTGAAAGAAAAGTCTATGTAGCAAAAATCTAAGGATGCAATGGATTGAATATGAATAGCTTATTACTTCTGCAAAGTATCTTTATTATTGTAGGTCTTACTAATCCGCACAATTACGGCTTGATTAGGCTAAAGTTATTTTTCCTACTTTAGTCATGTAGTTACTTTTATTAACATCAAGAGCCCTAAGCTGCATATACTTAAAAAGAAGCCGCAAGTCAAAGAAATACCTACCTTCCAAGTGAGTGACTAGAGAAATAAATTAGTCAGTGTTGCTTAATCAAAATAAATCCTAGCAATTGACAAAATTTTCCATATTCCTTACATGAGTTGAAACAAGCCAATTCCTGTAAGATTTTAGACCCTGAATTTAAATAGGTCAAAAAAAATAAGAGCACTGAAAATTAAATACACTCTGCACACAATACAAATTAACATATTGCAAAATCACCTTTACTAAATGCAAATGGAAGATGAGATTCTGATATGCTTACTCTGGTATTAATTTGAGTGTGCCTGCTGATGAACTGAGGTGCTAATTAGCTCGTAAAGCTATCAGTATTTGGCTTTAACTGATTGGCTGTATTACAGAAATCCTAGGATGCTCAGAACATGTCAAAAAAGGAAAAACAAAGCTAAAAATACTTAGATTCTCACTGTTTTGAGACACTGGTGGTTTTAAAAGCAACAGAAGGGAAATCCAACAGATACGAACTGCTTTGCAAAATAACCAAGTGAATTAAATTAAACTATAGCTTGATGAAAATTGGGGAGGAAAACAGCACTAATGATGCTAAGAATGGAATCTAACATCTCTCCGACTGCACCACACATTCAATAAGCACACTGTGCACATAAAACAATGTAGTGAGTGCAATAAACATAAACCACCGTAAAAAGAGAATGTGCACTTTATATTAGGCAGTATACAGAAATCTAGGCCAATTATGTACATAAAATATTGGTATATGCTTCACACATACGCAAGTAAAAAAAAACCACCAAAAAACAATGGGGAAAAAGCAGGGCAGCAGGCAACATTTTCAAGATGAAAAAAGTCCCAACCAGAAGAACCACAGGATCTCATTAAAGAGCACATGATGCAGCAGGCTCTTCCCTCTCCCTTACCTTGATTCAATACCCCTTCAAAATACATTAAGCAACATCAGATGAGGCAGGAGACCAAACGGTTGTTACTCTCTTTCCTGCTTATGAACGCCAACGTAAACTGGCTGCCCAGGAGTTTACGTTTTAAACATTTTTCCCCTTTCTACTTTTGACTCAGCAGTGCCAGTTGGATACGGAAGACTCCCCAAAAGGCACTTGCACATCTGGCACAGAATAAAGTTTAACATCTGAAAGGCAGAGGGGCATATTGTCACCTGCTGAAAGCTGCAGGGTGACAATACTAGGTAGGACTGGTGGCCCCACAGGCTGGGAGCTGTATTAAAGTTTCATTATTTCACTGAAAAACCAGCAATAGGCAATTACAGCGTTGCTAAAGGAAGGAATCCACCTGTTACTAGATCATTTATGCACCATTTTGTGTTAATTAAGGATCATCTATACCAAATTTTAAGCCTGGATGTCACACGGTTAATACTGAACAGAAGACAGTCACTAGCACAGGGAAGAAATATATAGGGAAACCAATTAGCAGGGGAAAAGCGCCCTCAAAATTGTTAAATACAGATTCTTAAGTGTCTTATTACATAAATAGTTAATTAAGAATAATTTACAGAAACAATTATCATTACCATATTAGCACTAATTGTTCTACACAGGAAGATGGCATTGTATAAAGCAGGATTGCCTGCCTGGTACTTCAGCACATAAAAATGTCAAGGGACATCCTTTTGTCTCCTTAATTCCCTTCCAGTCTTTTACCATCTCAAGACAGAAGGACTCTAAAACAATTTCAAAGAACGGGGGTTAACATAATAAAGACAGAACCTGCCTACTTTTATTGAAATAAGTCAAGTTATTCTATTCAAAACGTTCATCTTTTTTTTCCCCTTCCTTCATGAAAATACATCACTTAAAACCCTGCCCAGGAAAACGCCTCATGGCCAATATTGTATGAATAACAAGTAGCAAGATTAAGTAAATATGAACCGACATAATTAAGTCTACACATGGTTTAGGTCTTCAAATTCAGTGAAAAATTCTTCAAAGATAAAAGGAAGAGCTGATGTAATAAAAGAGGGAAGAAAAAACTGTCAAAAATTAAATGCAGGAGGGCTGAAAAGAAGGCTTTCTGCTCACCTTTTTGATGCCAGCATTTCTCAAACCCTATAGGCAGACGTAGAAGTTAAGGGCATATATCCCTGCACACCTTCTCGCCCACAAGAACCCAGATGTTGCCGCTTTCCAGTACAAATCTGCTCGGTTAAAACAACTGCAGATGTGAACCTTTTCTCGTGGACCTCAGACTTCACGTCAGACTTCCAAAATATTTTTCATAGGAAAAACAGTGATTTTATGATTGGAACTTTAAGCCCTGTGCCCCAACAAATCAATCCAAAACCCCCATTAACAAAAACATTACTACAACCCTCCCTAAATATAGTCACCTTCTATTTGCTCATTTAAAAGACAAGCAGTGTCCTTGGAAATTTGAAGTAATATGCTACAAAACCAGCTGTTTTTCCTCAATCTGTACAGCAAAGACGTCTGCTATCTCCTGCCTGCCTGTTCCCGGAAGGAACAAAAATTAGAAATAGGGCATTTATTTACATTTAGACTTCTTTTTCCTGAACTGGAATGTAAATTAGAGGGAGGTGTGCAAGGAAAATAAGAGATCTTTTAGGTTGTTAACTTCTCATGGACCAATGAGAAACTTCTCACCTCCCACTGAAGTTAGACACCTACAGCACTTAAAGCCCTCTATAACCTGGTCAGATTAGTTCTCATTTTCTCCAGGTAAAAAAAAAAAAAAAGGAAACGTTTGCAGAAAACTAAGATGTATTCAATACTTTAAAAAAAATTTTAGAAGGTTATTTGCTAAGTGATGGCTAAATATTGAATACTGACCCCGGAGCCTAACACAAAGAGAACTTTCTTTGGCTTTTTTCCCTTTTGTCAACACTAAGGTGGAAGAGGATAAAGCTGTTGTCAAAGTACACACGTGAAAGAGACGAACACAAGGAACAGACCTACATAAAGACTGTGTCAATGCTCTTTGGAGATTTAACTTTTATGCTAGAAACTACGAGGGTGGTGGTAATAGCTGGAACAAGAAGTTTTTAAAGCTGGCTTTCCCAGGAGTAGCGGGCACGTGGAAACAAGGCAATACAAATTATTCTCCTGGGTATCTTCCTCCAAGGCTTATTAGATTTACAGGGGAAATAAGGGAAGAGGGCTCTGGAAGATGATATGGTGGCACAAATCTGAGAAATCGGCCATAGGCTTGAGTAGAAGAACATCTACTGTAGTGACCTGCAGTGGGGATCGGGAAAGCAAAGAAAGAAGCTCAAGAAAAACACCAGCAACTAAATAGCAGTTGGAGAGTCATCTGCCTGACGTTCAACCATGCTGGTTGCCCCCAGCCTAGATAAAAGGTAACTAGAAACAGCAACACGACACTGAAGAAGCAGACTACAATGAACTTTTCATATATTTTGCATAATTATCTGTGACTTCTTGATGCAGGAAGACAAACGAGCTTCATTCAGAAAGCGCAGTAGATCCTGATGCCTCCGTATAGTCATAGAATCATAGAATGGTTGGGCTTGGAAGGGACCTTAAAGATCATCTGGTTCCAACCCCACTGCCATGGGCAGGGACACCCTCCACTAGACTCAAAGCCCCATCCAACCTGGCTTTGAACCCCTCCAGGGATGGAGCAGTCAAATGTCAATCACTAAAGCTTACAGAGGTCCCAATAACTACGACAGCCCCAAACTGTGGCCTTCGTTCACTGTTCTAGCTCAGTCCACAAGAAAGGATTAGCCCATTTTTTCCTAATTACAGCCCAGAGGAATACCAGGGTGGTGGTGACCATCTCTCCAGGCTGGTCTGTCACATAAGAATTAGTCAATTTGGGGCTTTTGCTAAAATAGCTTGCAGGAATTAAGCTCTTTTACCTTGAATATGAATCCACAGCCTAGACCCTTACATAATCTTTTCCTCAGCACCACATCTTCACCTTACCTATAATTAAAATGATGAACACTGAAGCTTAAATAAATGCATCACCGCAGTAGAAGAACAAAGCAGACTTTAATACTGTTTGTGTTAGTGCTGTCATTTCAAAATTCCTCAGACTTCGAAATGCAGTAGAAATACGCACTCATTTATACAAGGGCATTTGCTCCCAGCAAGGCTGGACATGTCATTACTATCCTCTACGAGCTCATCCTTTGAATAACGCTGGAAAAATCGGAGAACAAACACTAGAGATGGACAACTGAATCTGACTATTTCTTAGGTTCAAATGCTTTTTTGTGCAGCCACGCAAGTGCAGGAGGAAATCCTGCGCACTCCGGCAGGCACTCTGAAGGGCTAGTTTACCTGTTTGGCAGATCCCTGTTGACAAATAGGATTTTCAGCCCAGCTTATTACTAATGATTCTGTGCGGAGCTATTGAGTAATGAGGGCAACTACCGAAAGCCATAACGTGCCTGTGGTCTCGGCGTTAGACCCCACCTGCTTTCCGAGGCTCCCTTCAATGCTTTCCCGCAGCCGCTCCGTGTGCTGAAATCAGAGCCCAGCCTTGGAGAGCTTCACTCCAACAATGCTGGCTAATGAAAATGACAGCAGAGGAGAAGAGAGCGGTAATGAGACACTTCCAAGAAGTCACACGTGCTTGCTTTACGGTGCAGAAGCACTGAGGTGCACTACCTGTGGGGTTTTTTTTGGTTTGTTTTTTTTTTTTTTTACAAATAGCTAGAAGTTTAATGACTTCTGTACCAACTGCAGAAGCTCTGATCCAGGGATTGGCAACTTCTGATTTAAAACAACTCGTAACGTGGAAGTAGCACTTGGAAAAACATGAACTCTGTGCAGCCTCTGGCTGTCTCCTCTCCTTGCCGAAGGCTCAAGGGGAGGATCACAGAGGAAAGGGCAAGGATGCACCCACCAGAGCTTCTCACCCACAGGCAAAGGACCCCCCATTCGCCACAGGCTCCTGCCTCTCATCACCACCTTTTATCCTTTGACTCCAATCTTTGCTGCTCCTGAGCAGTCAGCCTACCCGCAGCATGAAAAGGCAGAGGTGACCTTTTCCCACATGCCGACTGATCCAGAGAGTAATATTTAACATTTAAATGAGGCACAGTAGGTAAACATTTACAGCTGCCCTATCTCTGACTCTGTGCCTCACTGGCGAACAGGCAAGTCTTTTCTCTCTCAATTCAGTCAATAGATTTGCAAAATCCATTATCAGAAAGTCTCCGGATGTGACTGGACAGGATTTTGTTCCCTGAATTCTATTTATTTATTTTTACAAAAAATGGGCTATCCAGGTATTCAGAATAAATGTCCATTATTTAAAGAGAAACTTTTCAGCGCTCATATCTTGCAGTGGCAAGTTCCATATACCAATATTCATATGGAATATGAATATACCAATGTAATTTTTTAAAACTTAAACTTACTGCTTTTGAGATTTTACCTCTTGTTTGACCTATTGGCATGAAGAACCTGATTTGTCTTTGCCAACTCTCTGCACTAACCTTTCTAATTTTATCCAACTTCTCTTGTTGCCTTTCCCCATCTACCATCTTTTTGACTATACTTTCCAGTAATGTAACGGCATTATAGAAATTTTGAGGTTTTTATTTATTTATTCAACTCTCTAGACACAATATGATATTGTCAAAAATAAGGGGCAGGTAATTAACATTTCTCTGTATAGTGGGAAAAAATAAGAAGAAACCAGCTAAATTTACAGGGCAGATAAAGGAAAACTTTCTGTCCTGCACTTGGACCACAGGAACACCTACCTATGGATAATATGCTTCTTTCTTCTTAAAGTTTTTGTAAGAGCAGCTTAGACAAACATCCATCTGGTACGGTCCATATCTTACCTGTGTGATTTCTCAAGGACTCTCAAGCCCCATAACTCTATAAAATTATACCAAATTCATTTTCTACTATCACTTAAATTTTTTTGGTAAGCTAATGTTTTGAAATGATAAATGGAAGCATCTGTAATTTACCCACCACTCCCAGCTGCCAGGAAGCCTAACGTATAAATTCCTAGAAGAACCTATAAAGCCAAGATGTTTTTATTTGAAGACTGCAAACTTATATCATCCATGACTTGAGTCAAAAAGTTTACACGTTTCATCTTCAGCCTTCATCCTGCAACCTTTCTATGGAGTCATCAGTTCTAGAGATATTCTCTCTGTTCCTTGGCAGCAGTTCGCCACTGCATTTCTTTCAGGTGAAAAACATATCCACGCTGAGTATTATCTCACTGAACTGCATAGGATTCAGCTGAGTCAAAAGAAATACAATATTTTTGACTTTATTTTCTTAATAGTAATTGTTCACTATGACTTTCCCAGGCACAGTGCTGACTCAAATGTAAATATATAGTTATATTTATCAGTAAACATACAGTTACATGTTTTTGCCTTATGTAAAGTTCCCCAGAGTACCTTTAAGTAATGTTATTGTGGTTTGTCTTCTAACCTAAGACCTTCATTACTCTTCTGTGAAGGAGAAATACATGGCCATGGCTGTTCATCATTGAGCACCATCAATACCATGTTTCCTCTATTAAGTTGGCAGTTTACAAGGCAAAGGATTTTATTGTTGGGCTGGTTTTTTTCCTTAGTCATCTCTTTTCCATTCTCATTTTATAAGTTTGTTTCCTAAAGAGACACGATGCCCAAACTTCCGTCTCTCCTGTTAAAATGATTTGAACTACTAACTGCAACCAAATTCAACAAAATACGAAAGATATCAAGTTCCCATAGATTATATGAAGATCAGAAGCCAGAAAGAGGAAAAAGATTCAAATGAAGGTCTCCACTGAGAGAAAAGGTGCAACACCAGTTCAACCCCATCATTAGATGCTAAACAATGCAAGTAAGAGAAAGTGAGACTCAGCTGCCACAGAATTACTCATATCCTCTTTTGCCACCAATTCTGGTCAGTTCATAACTTGGACAACCAACAACCAAAACAACTGATTTTCAATATCTGCTTTAGGGAACAAATATTTCAAGAACAATTTTTACAGCACACTGGAAAGCAAAAGTAAAACCTGAAAATCCTCTACAGAATCATCCTCATTCTCTCAAAACAGACAAAAGCAAAAGCACTGGAAAATAAAGGTAAAGTAATTTTAAAATTACAAATTATATTCAATAATGACTTCATATTGACTTTCTTTTCTAAGTACTTCACATATATTTATATTTATTAATTGCAGTTACACTTACAAGAAAGTTAAAACTCGGCTTTGTTTTCTGGGTGTTTTGTTTTTTTTTTAATTTAAGGTATTTTTCTTCTATTTGCCATTCAATAATTTTTCTTATTCTTTTTTAAGATCCCCCCACTCCCCTTGCAGAGCAGCAGAGGTGAGGGAGGACTGGAGCCCCCATCGCTCCCCATCTCCCCCCCAACCCGAGCCTTTTTCCCTCTACAGTGGTACTTGCTGTTCGGTGCCACTAGCACCTTTTTTCCTCAATCAAGAAGAAAGATGAACAGCCGCCCGGGTTCATCTAGTCAGGTTCAATTTCACTCCATAGATCAACTAACTAAGAGAGCCGCAGCAGAGTATAATTTACATCCCCCGTCAGAAGCCTGAGTGTAGCTGACGGCCAACTTTGCACAGCTCTGTCTGATCTTAATCCATTCCTGCACTTTGAGTTCCAGCAGCAACCGACTCACCCCAACTGAAATGTTTTAATGTCTAATCTACAATACAAATTGCTCACTTGATACAGAAAAGCCTATTCTTTATTAAAAAAAAAAAAAAACAACCAAAAAACCCAACGACAGACAAGGTAAAACAGAGCATGGAGAAGAAAGTATAAAATACAGATTAAGTATTCAACTCCTACCAACAAAGGCATAGTGAAATCCAGGTGAACATTAAAAGGGCACATCCTTCTTAATTTTGATTGGTTTCATATGATTTTTGAGAAGCTGTTTGTCTTTTCTGATCACCTACAAGTCATTTCAGCTCCAAGTAAAGCATTCCCAAGTTTGCAGGTAGCACTGCTAGAACTTAACTAGGCTGAGCATTTCCATCATCGCTGCCTGATGGCTCGCCTAAAACTGGTCTTGCGATAAAATGATGCCATTTACAACTAATACTCTGTTAGAGTGTTGATAAAGAAGTACTAATGGGATGTGGAACTCGATACCCCAACGCCTTTCGCTCTGGTGCCTGCTCAGTGGCAGAACCGACCACGGCAGCGCTCGCAGCAGCAGCATCGGGCTGAAGCTGTCACCTACGGGGCTGGTATCCCGCTTCCAATTTTTCACAAAAGCGAAGCTGAGTGATAGCGAGGTAAAAATTCAGCTTTTAACTCACGTTGGAGATTGGAAATGAAAATCTTATTTCATTCAGACCCATTGGCGGCGAGTCCTGCCAAAGAAACAGAAACAACTTCTCCAGTCCTGAAGCACTTCAAGCCAGCAATGCACAAAAACCTAAGAGTGATGCCTCCATAGGGGATAAAATGCTTTACGAGCAGGTAGTTTTGTTGGAATCATTTAATACAGAAAAACAGCATTTTCTTTTGTAAAATCAATGTAAGGTATGTACTCTCCGCTGATATATAGGATAAACCACAGAACTCGGTAACATATCATCAGAGAAACCACCTAAAGACATTCACATCTGGGAAGACTCACATTCAGACAGAAGAATCTTTTTTCCTTTAACTCTGATGTTATTTAGTAGCAAAGAAGCACAAAAGCCTAACTCCGGGCAACGAGTCCATAATTTTACATCTCTGGATTTCGAAGATTTACATCTGTCATAAATATCAGAAACATGAATCTTCGAAATCAAATATTAAAATGAGGGATGATACCGTAATGCGCTGTGGCATATGGTAAATTGCTGTCATTTCTTGAGAGGTGGCAGCATTTCAGCGGTGGCTGATTGCTTTATTATTTTTGCATTCATTGCCCATCACTGATGTATGCAGGTTCATTTTCATTTTTAAAAAGTAGCTCTAAAATAAAATTTTAAAAAGCACCATTCACAATAGGCAGGGCACACCCATGATTTCTAGGTAGCATTCTGTGAATCTCATCTTTATTTAGTTTTAAAGTTTCTTTGATACTTTGAGATGTAGGATAAAAAAGACAGAGCTCCGTCTCCATAGACAGTATTTATAGATGTGTACAGCATCTCTACTAATTTTGTGTTCAAACATATCATAAATATCTCCAGCAGCAGAAAGCTCAAAATGTACATTAGCATTACCAGCTTCTTGGAAAGCAAGGTCTCAAAAATACTTTTTAAATGTGTCAGGTTAAGAGTCAACATTCAGCAGCCCTTCCTTTCCATTCTACAGAAAACGAAGGAAAAAAAAAAGCAATATTTTAATTTTTCAGTAAAATAAATTAATGGAAAAATACTTGCCTATATCCTGCATGCGAAGCATGCAAGGATGGGAAGCTGCTGTAGCACTTGATCACCATCAGCTGGAATGTTCTTGGCTTACCAATACATTGTCACAGTGTGGTGTTCCTCGCAGTGGCATCTGAATGTTCATCCCTCCTGTTCTCCGACTGGTCGCTACGTTATCCTCCTTTACACTAAAGCTTAGCCTGAAACTTCCTTATCCTCTTTGCTTATAGCAGAGCTTTCTGTAAAAAGTGCCATTTTTGTGTCCCCTCAACATTCTCCGCTATATCATAATTTACTGCAAGAGTGAGAACCAAAACCAATTCTGTGTGTATTATCTTACCCACAAATGAATGGAAAGACACCAACATTGCAAGTCACAATTTCAAATTGTGACTTTAGCAGAGATCAAACTCCCCTGAGCCCACTAAAAAAGGCAGGTGAGAGTCCCCGCATACGCCATCACCTGGATTTTATGTATTTGCTATTTGCTCCAAATCTTCGTTTTTCTGCAACTCCTATCTCTTTGTTCTATATTTTGATTCTCTAACTGCAAAGGGAAGCATGAAAGGTGGTTTTCTGGTTCAGTGTCACCACATGACAGTGTGACACAGCTTTGCAGTCACTCAGTGCACACAGTTCTCAGTCCTCATCAGACCTTCTCAGTTACTGGTTCGCTTTCCTATATTGAGCACAAATACATTAGAACTCCATAATCACACAAATACATAATACCTGACAAAGCACAGCATTATTTATATGCCTACAAACCTTCCTTTGGTTTCCTAGACAATGTGCAAAGGTAAGGGAAGACTATATAAAGCCACACTTTAAGTTGCTATAAAGCATGGCTGTTTTTAAAGCCATTCCCAAAAATTATTCTCAGCCTGAGTTCAATAAAGCGAAACCATTTTCAGGATCTTTTTATCAGGTTATTTTCAATTTCAAAGTAGCAAAAGGATGTTTATTTTAAATAACAGGTTAATTCTGGAAACCTGCGTGGAAAGCATATTATGGAAGAATAAGCACAGAACAAGTGTTTTCAAGCAAGTCTCAGACTATTGTCAGTAAGGATGTAAGCATGGGTAGGATTGTGAGGAAGCTCATGGTGTCAGGATATATGGGTATAATAAGGGAAGCAATAACAGAAGAGATGAGGGCAAGCCAGATTTGCGGAAAGCCTCTAGGACGCAGTTAAACAATCCTTGCACTTGGCCAGCAACCCCTCCCAGGACACTGCTGTAAACCAGTGTTAGTGAGAAAATCCCAGCAATAGGAGGTCCAAAAAAAAAAAAAAAAAAAATCAGGACGGGGCTAATCAGTGCAGTTCACTGAAGCTCCTGACGCTTCAGGGAAAGAATCTGTTTCCATACTCGAAACAAATATAGTGCTATGATTGGTGACTGACCGGTGCTTTCAGTTCTGAACTCAACAACCCTATGGTGTTTTGTTTTCATTATTACAAAATGCTTCTTCTAGTAATTCATAAAAGTTAAACTTTGGCTCCTTTCCATGAACTACACTAAGCCTTGTCTCTCATCCTTGCGAGACTGCGTATGCATTATCATTTTCCATTCTGCATCACTGTTATTGCTCTTTACCTGCAACCGCTGGAAAAGCATTGCAGAAACATTATATTTAGACAGAAATGGAAACAAGACTGTAATGGTGCCAAAGAGTAGTAATTAAACTGCAACAAATTAAATTGGGAAGACGCTGAAAGACAATTTACTTGAGAGATTGTATTTCAGGCCACCTAAGGAAAAAAAAACCTAAACAGTTTTTCATTTAGAGTTATGCTTAATTAGTTATGAAGGTAAACCCATAAAGATTAACATCTGTACTAGAGAAATCTTCTACCTGTCTGTTTGCAAATACTGCAATTCACATACTCCCAAAGTCACTTCTGGGCTGCCAGTTTTGATGAGGAGGTGAGAAAGAATTCATCTTTTTCAGGAATATCCTACTAAATCCAATTTGAAAAGAAAAATTTTGATTTGCATTCAGATTATAAAAAGAGTTCAAGAGAAACAAAGTATTAAACATGACAAAACCTGAACAGTCACATGTATTTACTTACTCTTTGGACTTCTAGTAAAGATGATGCCCCAACCAACAAGGAACCATGACGCAAAGTGGTTGTTCTGAGAAAGGCTAAAAGCTTGTATGGCTATTCACAGAGTATCAGAATAGTAGAGGTTGGAAGGGACCTCTGGAGATCATCTAGTCCAACCCCACTGTCAAAACAAATTCACCTAGAACAGGTTGCTCAGGAACGTACCCAAGTGAATTTTGAAGATCTCCAGAGAAGGACACTCCACAATCTCTCTGGGCCGCCTGTTCCAGGGCTCTGCCACCCTCAAAGTAAAGAAGTTTTTTCTCATGTTGAGATGGCCCCATCATCTTGACGCCCACCCTCTAGATATTTATAAGTACTGATAAGATCCCCTCTCAGTCTTCTCCAGGCTCAACAGACCCAGGTCTCTCAGCTTTTACTCATAAGAGAGTTGCTCCACAGAATCACCTAGGTTGGAAGAGACCTTTTAAGATCATCTAGTCCAACCAATGAAAAAAACAAAACAACAAAAAAAAAGACAAACAAAAAAAACCCCAAAAAACAAACAAAAAAAAAGAAAAAACCAAAACACCACACCCAAAACAATACCAACCCAACACTAATCCATATCCCCGAGCACCACGTCAACTCATCTCTTGAATACCTCCAGGGATGGTGCCTCAACCACCTCTCTGGGCAGCCCATTCCAATGGGCCTCCAGTCCCCTGAACATCTTCATAGCCCTCCACTGGACTCTCTCAAGTAGTTGTCTTTCTTGAACAGGAGAGCCCAGAAGCGGACACAGTACTCCAGATGTGGCCTCACCAGAGCAGAGTGGGAGGATGACCTCCCTCGACCAGCTAGCCACGTTCTTTTTAATGCAGGCCAGAAGACCATTAGCCTCCTTGGCCACAACAGCACATTGCTGGCTCATTGTCAACTTCTTGTCCACCAGAATGCAAAGGTCCCTGTCTGCAGAGCTGCATTCTAGCAGGTCAACCCCTAACCTGTACTGGTGCAGGGTGTTATTCTTCCCCAGGTGTAGTACCCTACAGTTGTCCTTGTTGAACTTCATTAGGTTCCTCTCCACCCTCTTCAGCCTGTCCAGGTCTTGCTCAATTACAGCACAGCCTTCTGATGTGTCAGCCACTCCTCCCAGTTTTGTATCATCAGCAAAGTTGCTGAGGGCACACTCTGTCCCCTCATCCAGGTCGCTGATGAATACGTTGAACAAGAATATGTTGATACAAGGCATCCTGGCTTGTATTAGAAATAGTGTGGCCAGCAGAAGTAGGGAGGTGATTGTCCCCCTGTATTCAGCACTGGTGAGGCCACACCTGGAGTATTGTGTCCAGTTCTAGGCACGTCAATACAAGAGAGACATCGAGGTGCTGGAGCGAGTGCAGAGGAGGCAACGAAGCTGGTGAAGGGCCTGGAGCATAAATCTTATGAAGAGTGGTTGAAGGAGCTGGGACTGTTTAGTTTGAGGAAGAG
>JAOXNO010000004.1:29929579-29940721 GCA_028565335.1 Limnodromus scolopaceus
CACAAAACAAGCTATTTCTTTGTGCCTTTTGTAAAAAAAAAAAAAAAAAAAAAGAGGATTTTCTGCCAATGTTATTTTTTCAAAAGTTGTCCAAATCCCAATTTCCTTTTTATCTGCCTTGGGCAGAATTCTCAATTTCCTACCAGCAGAGTCCAAAGTGTGTTTTAAGGCACACCGACACCTTCAGAGCTGTGTGGATGCAACACGGGCCCCTGAAGCTGCCTGTCATTTTCTCCGACGCCAATGACACACTTTTCCTACTTTTCTCTCTTTGTTAACTCATAAAGGGAAACTGGAAAGAGATCGGCTTCTGCTGCCGTGCTGCAGACTGAATTCATTAGGAATGTCCTAAGAATGCTAAAGATGCTAAAGATGGGGGAAAAAAACCAGTTAAGAAATACGGTGAATATTTTTGTATTTTAATTATCTCACGCTGCATATTTTACCTGCGGGAGATGAAAATATTTACAGCCTTTTACATGTTTACAGTAAGATGCATGGCTTTATCAGAGACTAGAGGGGGGAAAAATGGGTCTAACAAAAGAGAAATAAAGGTTTATTTTCACGAATATGGTCATGAGACATGACAGTGATGAACTTGAGCCAAAGCAGAGCAAGCAGTATTTACAAAGCAGGGAATTTAATAGCAATTTGATTTCTGAAGCAGGTTTTCTGTTGTCCTCAGTAGCAATTTCTAAGAAAATGAAAATTTTAGAGAAATTCCAATTTACTTGCAGTCTGTAATAGCTCTGCCTTTTTCCACTAACAAAGAAAATAAAGTATGTGCATGCTTAGCAGCTACTTGGTGTTAAATACTGACCTGCCCCTCTTCCAACACACTTCCAACCTGGGGTTTGCCACGTCTCTCTTACTGCCCTAAGATTTTTCACAGCATTAAATTGCACATATACAACACATATTACATTGACTATTCTGAAAACTAGACAGACCTTGCATTGTGCATTTGTTTACACTTAAAAGATAACGAGAGAAATCGCTGATATTTATTTATTTTCCCCGAAGTATTTTGCACGACTCCGCAAGCAACAGACCTGGAGTCACATGTGTTTATTCTTGCAGCTGGGGACCAAAATCCCTTTGCAAAGACAAGATATTTAAAACCTCTCCTCCCTAGAGAACCGGCTTTATTTCAGGTATCTTAGAGAGAAAATCACATTCCCTTACCAAAGCGCTCCATTAAGAGCCTGGACGTGGCTGATGCACTGCCCAGCAGCCAGCAATAAGTGGAATTTAAGGCTTTTAGCCAATCTGAGGCTTTGTCTACACTGAACATTTTGTGGGTTTGATGTCTAGCTCAGTGGGGGAAGAAAAAAAAAAAAGCCTTCATCTTGAGGATAGTGCTATTTTTCCAAATTTTCTTTTATCAAAATGTTGCGCCATGGACAGACACGTGGGACATCAATTCCCTGAAATCACTGCCATGTCCCCTGCCTTAAGGAACTCCACAAGACCACTCACACGTTAATGAACAGAAGCTGCTCACAACTATTTTTTTTTTGGAAACTCTTTTATTGGTTGCCTATGAATTTCCTAGTAATGTTTAAGTGCTTATTTTGAACTGTAAATCCGTAAGTAGCTTTATAGGCAGCAACATCAACAAGCACATCTTATCATCTTGCCTAAGGATACTGCCAATCTCTCAGCCAACCCCTGCACAGGAACTCGTCACTTCCAAAACCTTCCATGCAGCAGCGTGTTCAATTTAAAATTCAGTTTAAACTTAATTTCTAATTTTTCATTTTCAATTAATAAAGCTTCAATGTAAAAAGCTTTACAGAAAAATACCTGCCTTATGCCAGCTCTAATATTGCCGTAATTTTTCCCTTTCTCCAGGAACTTTCCAAAATGAGGGCGGAAGATTAAAGTATTTGTCCACATAACGAAGAAAACAATTATGCATGTGTAACAGTTTCAAGAAACATCATTTACTTCCCAAAAATTAAGTTTCATGAGGAAACTAATAAACCCACAAGGATCCTAGTATTTCTTGCTGAACCACAACCTATTTTATAACTAGCCCATCTTAGTTTCCTATGACGTGTATATTTCAATAAAATAGTTAAAAACCAAACTTTGGTTTATTTTCTGTAATTATCCACTTTCCTACTCCAACAAAACCTTATAAATCTCAATTTAGTCGCCAATTATTCAGAAAGAAAACTAGAACAGATAAAAATAATAATAAACAAACCAGGCACATCAGCACGAGCACAAAACCTTTCTGACTTCTATTTTGCCACGATGTTAACAATTCCTGCCCATTTCAGCTAGTCCGAATTAGGATGGAATGTCCTATCTTGAAAAACAAACACAATTTTGTCTTACAGTCTTAAAAATATACAAAAATACGACAGTCCATTTCAAAATGTATATTCCAGGAAAAAGCATTTCTGTACTGAAGAAGTCTGTTTTCAGTCAGCAGGAGATACTATTTAAAATTTTGTCTTAGTTTGGTAACTTCTGGGAAAATGGCCTGCACTGATCTATTTTGGAGCAGCTGAGAGCTCAGCCCATTACATTAAATGAGCAAAACTTCTGCAAAACTTCTGCATTACTTACAATTCAGACTCCACCACAAATTTGTCTTAAGTGGGATAGCTCTAGCCAACTAAAAAGAAATCATTCTCTCTTAGTTTCCCACAAGAGTGCAAACATTTTGTGCCAGGTTTCTTGCTTACATGAAATCTCACCAAAGGAACTTCAGCCTGGAGCTTAATGAACGATACAGCACTTCAGATAGGATTCAAACAGAATGTATTTAGCAAACTGTCTTCTGATGAATCCACTACCTCAATAGTCAATTTAAAATTGTGATTTTAAAGCATCATGTTTATTCACCACAGTAAAATCTATCAGCAGAGACCGTTATCTTTCAAGCCCAAAGTTACTCAAGAGAGGTAAAGAGTAAAGACTCCTGCTTTTTTCAGACAGGTTTTTACTTATTTAAAATGCATTTATTTCACTAAGTGTTTTCAATTTGCAGGTTAGATTTTCCACTTAACTGGGAAAACAAATGGAAGCTGTCAAGAATGCTGCCTGAACAATATGTCAGCACATCCCTGCCCCAGCTGACCTACGCTGCTCTACTGGTAACTCACTCTCATTCCCAGAGGAAGCTGCAATCCTTTTTCCGTGCACACATTCAAGCCACCAAGAACAAAAGTTCAAGGCACTCTTGTGCTGGTGTCAGGATAGTCACCTCCTGGTGATTCACGCTGGGTGCTGCTGCTCACAGAGAGACCTATGCAAGAAAGCTCTGGTTCCTTCATCATAGAATGGTTCAGGTTGGAAGGGATCTTAAAGACCATCCAGTTCCACCACCCTGCCACCGGCAGGGACACGTCCCACCATGGCTTTCATTAACTTTATTAGCTCCAGATGAATCTCTGTGGTTATGAGATATTTCCAGTCGAATTACCGAGTCAGGACCAGGCATTCTGGAGTACAGCTGTGACAAACACTGACCTCCATATATTAGAGGATAAAGGCTCAACTTCATTTTTAAGACAAAATAGTAATCTTTTTGCTGGAACTGTTGGAACTTCAGGAGATCCTGGAAACAGTTTCTTCCTTTAGAGGCAAAATCCTTAATCAAAAAGGGAGTCCATGTTTGTGTGCCTAATTCCATAAAATCTCTAAGCCCAGAGGAATCGTAAGCACAAGGCTGGTTTGCCTTTTCCTGCTACCATCTGGGATGCAGCACTTCAAGATCTGGAAAGGTAACACCCACTGGAACCAGTGGTGACCCTGGCCAGTAAAAGGAGCAACCTGGAGAGCAAGAAACCAAGGCACACAGCCAAGGTAACTTCCAGTTATGCGATATTGATTCAATATTGAAATCCTCTTTGTTCCACTAAAATCAAAATGAAATACTTTCATGTATTTTGAGCCTTATTAAAACCTATCTTCCTTCTTAAAATAAAACTTAATTGAAACCAGCCAGAAGAAGAAAGTTTCATTTATCATGAAGTGACATTCTGTAATTAAAATACAGTTCAGAACAAAATGTTTAGCTGCAAAGGCATGAATTTTCCCTTCTTCACTGTTGCTGCCAACTTGCTATTATTATGACAGGGGGTAAAACTAGAAAACTGGCTGTTGCTTCTTTTCACTGAAAATTAACTGAAAGGAAAACAGAGATCATTTATCTAGAAATGGCTTCCACCTTCTTTTGTTTTTAAGGAGACAAGGCATGCCAGAGATGCAGTGCCATGACCAGGTACTGAGCTCTGTGGGGCTGGTTCAGGCATGGTGGCTGGTGAAAATTAATAAACTGGAATAACAGTAAGCAGTAGAGCCCACACACCTTTTCTGTGTCACCTACTGAGCCCTGCAGCTAGGCTGCAAGTGGGCCATGCCTTCTAGCAGGGCTGCTTTCAGCCAAGAGTTTCTCCAGGTAAGACACCTGCCTGGTCCACAGATAAGAGGTCAACCCAACCAGCAGCATCTACCATATGGAGAGAGGGAGCAGGAAAGCACTATGATCATGCAAGGTCTGAGAGGTGGTATGGGATCTGTGCCACCCACAGGTGTTTTATCCTTGACACTTTTGAGGGGTAATACAGGAGAAAGCTCACAAGATAGCAAGAATATAGGAGTAATTAGATCCCTGCAATAAACTGTGATCTGGATCAGTACCGGCAAACATCTTTATCAGGTTTGGCCCTCAGTCATGATATTTTATGTCTGCATTTCTTCCGTTCTTCAGTATTGCCAGTTGTCTACTCTTCCAGACAGTGGCTAATGTCTTGTAGCCACAACTACAACCAAGTTCTCTGTGGTCCCACCGGCGATGTCCCCCTGCCCTTTCACTGCAGATCCCTTCCATGCGACATCCCAACTCCCTGGAGTTCCAGTGATCATCTCCAGCTAAACCTGTACTAACAGTTTTGGTAAACAAAGAGTGAACAGAAAAGTCCTTTCTAAAAATTACCATTTTGTTCAATACATCCCCAGATTAAGAATCTTCTGTCCTTGAAGGCTCCATTTGGTGGTCAACTCAGATTTTATTGAATGAGTTGCTGAACATGATTTCCTCTGAACATTCTCTCACATTAACAGGGCTGGACTCCCAAAATCACACTGGTGAATCTGGAAAGCTGAATTTCACTTGCAGGCTGTAGGCACTGGAAAGAGGCATGAGGTTGTGTATGGTTGGCTACAAACCTGACTGTACTTAAATTTCTCTATGTGGGTCTCTAACTAAAGAACCAAGTTGGTTTTAGACACATGGAATCTTTTGATATGGTAGCCATAAAAACTGTACATAGTGCACTTCTATACTCAATTCTTGTGCCTAAAGATCTGTGAGGGCTCTGCTTGTAATGACTATAAGCTGTTGTAAGCTGGAATCCGAAGTTGACTGGAAATTACTTTGAGATATAGCAAGCACTTAATTCCTTTTCCTAAAACAACATTCCAGGCTCTAGGAAAATCTCTACATCTGTGCACAGCAACAATAAATACAAGCCTTCTTATGCAGGCACAGAAAATGCATAAGAAATCCTTATTCTTCTAATGGGTAAGATGGACCAATAATTTCCACGGTAGCCTTCTACTTCAAGACACAAATAAAAGGAAGATGATGTGGTTTCAAAATCTGCCAGCAAACTAGGAGTGACGAAAACATTCTTACTACCCTCACAAAGTGAGCGTGCTCCCAAGGCTTTGAAGTAGGTTAATACCATGATTACAGCGTTTGCAGAGTTTTGCAGTGGCATGCTGCTCCAATCTCCTTTCATACTTACCAGCTACATGAATAAAAATGCTTTTGGTACAAAGGTTAAGTACATTAAAGAAGAGTCATATGAAGCTTTAGCCACACCTCTATCTTATATTTGAAATAAAAATCTGTAGGCTACAATGGCTCAATATACTCAGAGTTACTCAATGCTTTTGGCACAATCTTGCCATCTTTAATACCATATATGTGTTACAAAGTTTATAAAAAAGGGAGCATAAAGAGCTATCTCTGATCATGCAACGAATCTAGTGCTTCAGCTCAACATGATGACTGTGGGGATTCACGCCAGCCTTCGCATCAGGCTGTGATCTGGTTCCCTTTCTAATTTGGAGGAATACAGTCATCCTCATTGGCAAGAACTGATCTACCTGTACATACACTGGGAACAAGGCTGTTCTAGCTGGACTCCATCGAATTCCAGAGTCAATGTTGAAATTTTCCTGGGAAAAAAAAAAGTGTTTCCCCCCACAATCGTGACTAAGAATTAACTTAAGACTACTACTAGGCTTGAGGTGAGTAAACTAGTAAGTTAACATCTCTAAATGAAATTCCAATGAATAGAAACACTGACTATGAAATCTCAGACCTCAGAGCGCATCATACAGAACAGAACAAATGAAAATCCTACTCTAAATGCTGGCAAAAGGAACTTGGAAAGGTAGTGTACTCTGAATATTCTGCCTTGGTCACACCAGCATAAGCATATTAATGTTTCTTAGACATGAAAGTCTGGCTGACTAAATACCCATATTCCAGGGTGCTTAGCTGACATAAGCAGTACTGGCAATAGGGAACTGGTGGTGTTACACCTACTATTGGCAATTAAAATCATTCACTTCTGTGTGTGAAAATATTAAAATGTATTAATTTGTAGGAGAAAACACCCAGTTCCATCTCACAAATCTGTTTTTTCCCCTCACAGACAACCATTTCTAAATCTTTCAGCTTGTCTGTTTTGAATAACTTGGGTTAAAAAACGGTACTTAAAGGGTTTTGAGTTTAATGCAGGCCAATAACCTTGAATATTTTAAAGCAGCAAGAAAGAAGCTTAACCACACATTTCAGCAAGTCTAAAGAGACATAATTTGAAAGGTATTTATAGCCAGTGCCTCTTTATTTTCACATCTCAGGCTTTTAGAACCTTTGGTCTAAACCTAAAGGGGAAATTTTTCCCTTTGAACTAGGTTACTTCAAATGGAAATTTCATTACTAACCTTAGAGAATTCAGTCTCCTCTAAACATCATCTGCTTTGAAAAATAAAAAAATCAACTTGTGTTTGGATATAATTAGTTAGTGTGGTAATAGGAATTACAAAATCTGGCCTGCAGAGGTTATAGGGCATTAGCAAAAGATGATGCTGTAATGGTTCAGCCTTATCTGCTGGAGATATGCTGTATGGAAGGGAGAGTGAAGAAAGGACAGAATATGTAATGCTGACCTCACTGAGTTCATCTGATGGTCAGTAAATTCACATGAGTTTCATGTTTCTCAAGATATCGTCACTTTTCTGAAAAAAAACCACTAAGACATGCGTCTTTGATATCTTCCCCCCCCCCCACCTTTCTAACTAGTGCATCCCCCTAGAATTCAGTGTGGAAAAACAGTGTCTACTATGTGGCACACAAATCTAATATTTTTTAATAAAACACAGAAGTCCTCTCTGGTAGTTCTGCACAAAGGTGTATCTCCGAGTGTCTTACTCTTTTGTGTTTGCCAACAGCTCTACACAAGAGTTTCTCAGGAAGAAGAAACCCCACTGTAAAAATAACTTCAAATAAAAGGTGAAAAACAACTTGTAAAGTTGATTTTGCAAAATTACAAGGCTTCAAAATCTCCTCCACTGCAGAAGTCTTACAATAAAGCTAGACACCAGTAACAAAGAGTCATGAAGTTGTGTTAGAGATCATCTTAACGGATGGATCATCTGACAACAGTACATGCATTGTCATAGTATTTTTATAAAAGGTCCTATTGCACCTTGAAATGTGCATAGATTGCTTCATTATGAAAACGATCCAAATCTTCCCTCAAAATGTTTTTTTATATTATCTTTTGCTTTAAGAACTGAGGAGTTTAATACAAACACATGAAGTATTTCATATAAACACACAGTAATTTCACTCACTAAAATTCCCACATCCAACTGCTCTATGGACATTTAGCCCCAAATGATTGGTTCCACCAAAAGATTAAAAGAAAACTAAGCCTCCTCTGTGATCTTCATAATCTTTTCCGTACACTGGCAGTTTATGCATTGAATAGAATATGAGGAATTACTGAATTAAAGAATTACTGTGAACAGTTTACTAGGTTTTCAAATATATTTACTTTATCTTTATTTGATGAAATGACCATGTCTCTGAAAATGGTTATGAGATAATTTAAAATGAATGAATAATGAAATTAATATAACATCCTAAATATTTCTAAACACAACGAAAGTTCACTGCTTTAACAAGATCCAACCCCAGGATCCTTGTTGCTCTCTGAAATAGCTCTACATTTAAAAAAAACCCACACCCATGAACGTACAAATTAGCATTACAGTGGGCTTTCATGTTGTTAGCACTCCTTCCAAGCTATTTTTGAACACCTGAGCTGTGCTTGTTTCATTGAAGTAAGTAGTCTAGCAGCTAGTGGGACTATCTATATGTGCCTGGTAGAGAAGGACTTGGCCAAAAGAGAAAGAAGATAAACCTGCATTATCTTGGACCTCCTTAACATAAGCTCATACAGATAAACAGCAAAGCACAGGCCTTTGTATCATTTTAAATAGAATTAATGACCCCTGATAAGCCCTTTCTTAATATCATTAAGGACAGTTCATCCCTCTCTGTTCTAACCCTGTGCCCATGTTAAGCATCTGTATCTTAACCAACCTCTCAACTGCTGCAATCTCAATCTCTTCTCATCACTTGCTCCTGGTCATCTCGTATTTATTCAGAAAGTGCAACCGAAATAATCTCTCCTGAATACTGCTCTGACAGCACCCCTCTGAAGCCCTGCACTGATTTTCAGTCATTCAGCCTATTCATTCCAAACATACTGCTCCCTTCTTCCAGCTAAGGCTGGCTCAAAAATAAGATCCACATTCAAAACACTCAGATTTTTTCCTCTTCTAATATTCTCCAAAAGGAAAAGGGAGCTACAAAAGCAAACGAAGAAGGAAGAAAGGATGAAGAGAATGGTGACACACACATACATGCCATAGTGGCCCAGGGTGATCACCTGAGCTACGGGACTTCGCCTCAAAATCATGCCTCACATTCAGCAAGAGGGTCAAGCTTTTCTCTTGTCCCTAACAAGTGGAGGGGATCCCCAACTTCTCTGACACAAAGCTGCTCTTTCTGAAATGTTATCTTGGATCCGAGGAAGTTTCCTTAATGAAGCCATAGTTGAAAACATCTGGAAGGAAAGTTCCTCTGTTATTTTGCTGAAAAAACATCCAAGAGTAATTCCTGAACACCTATGATTTCTATGCCCTTATTTAATTCTCGCCTGGACCAGTCTTCTTTCACTGAAGCACCACTATCAGCTTGGATATTGTGACTACTTTCTTCTTCCAGAAGCATTTCCCAGTTCCTTTCATGTCCCTATGATGTGACCTTTCGCAAAAGCTATTTATCAGACTGCCTCCTTAAAATCATTCAAATTCTTCCTAAAAAAAAAAAAAACCAAGCCAAAAACCAAAACCACAACTACCTGTCACTAGATTATTTTTTTAAGAAAAAAAAAAAAAGTATATATGAAAAGAATGTTGCTAGAAGGTAAAGAATTTGGATCTTGATGGGAGCACCAGAAGATCTGTGTATTCACTCTTTGGTTGGGGTACCATGCAAAGAAAACAGGCAGCTCCATCTTGGCTGTCAAGCATAGAAATCGGCATCAAATGGAGCACATCCCCTGACCACTGTCCTTCCATTCACTGCACAGGGCAGAGGTCTCCAGGAAATAGCAATGTGAGCTCAGCTCATTAAAAACTGTATGAAAATGTGTATCCTGAAGGGATGTTAAATTAGGCTTAAACAGGCAACTTTGAGTCTGTGCTTCCTTAGAATTTTAGTGGTTAACCTTATAGCCCCAGCATTTCTTTAATGCAATTAGATATAGAGGTATAGATGTAATATATTGCCTTAGTTACAGTCTAGCAAAGAGAAAAAAAATAGGTGAGACAGACAAAGAACTCTGTAGGTAGCTTTCATTTTGATCCCTGGTGTCTCTCTAGCATTGCCATTTTTTTGACATGCTCACAACAGTGGAGGCTGTGTTCTTCCACATCCATTTTTACTGAAAACGGCTGATAACACATTATTTTTTATAGAGACACTTCAGAGCCTGTGCATTTTTAAAAAAACTGGAATCCATAAACATTTCTAGGCTAGCAAACAGAGCAAACGTTAAACACACACAGGTAACCATATCAATATTAAATTTAACCCATGTCCAAGCACAGAGTACACCCAATTTCCCTGATGTATTTAATTCACTTTTCGTGACTTTGTAGATTTGAGCTCAATGTGGAACTCATACAGGCAACACAAGGTATATAAAAAAAGATTAATTCAGTCAACTACTACTGATATTTTTGCCTTCCATCTAGTTATCAGCATGCTAGCCCACATTATTGTGACGTGCGAGTATTACCCTCTTATTACTTTGATGGCAATTTTATATTTAAAAATGAAATTAATAGCTAACCTCAAAAGACTTATTATGCTTAATTTCATTTCACTCCACTCCCCAAATCATCCTTTTCGCTATACAATTTCTCCTCTAACTAAACTAAAAAGAATCAGAGGTGTAATTATAGATTACAGATTAGCTGTTCAACATTTGCTAGTAGTTAAAATGGGGATAGACGTTAAAAGCAAGCTGACTCCAGAGAAATCTGCTTCTCCTGACATTTGTAGAAGATATTGCTGTGAAATGTTAATATTTGTGAAGGCAAGAGCTTTCTGGGCTTTTGGACAACTTTGCCGGGCTTTCCCAAAGCAGGACATCCTACCACCCCTGAAACCATCGCCAGAAAGATCTCCGCATGTTCCCCAGCTGCTTCACTGAGGTCAGTTATGGGTGAGGTAGGAGGACACAATGTTGTCCCAAGAATCCCTCATAAGAAACCAACCATAAGAAACAGGCAGGACAAATCAGGAAGGGCAGCGGGTTGTCTGTGCTACACAGCCACACAGCAGCCTCCCAAAACATTGACCCACAACCCAGGAGTACACGCACAGGAGTACACTAGAAGTCGGTCTCTTCTCCCAAGTAACAAGCCATAGGACAAAAGGACAAGGGAGCAGGTGCAGGTCTGGAGCCCTCAATATAAGAAGGACATGGACCTGATGGAGCGGGTCCAGAGGAGGGCCACAAAAATGAT
>JAOXNO010000004.1:29940821-29952910 GCA_028565335.1 Limnodromus scolopaceus
GTTGAGGCCCCTTCCCTGGAGACATTCAAGGTGAGGCTCGACAAGGCCCTGGGCAACCTGGTCTAGTTGGGGGTGTCTCTGCTGACTGCAGGGGGGTTGAACTAGATGACCTTTGGAGGTCCCTTCCGGCCCAGATTATTCTATGATTCTATGAAATGGCCTCAGTTTGCACCAGGGGAGGTTTAGATTGGATATTAGGAAAAACTTCTACACTGAAAGAGTTACCAAGTATTGGAACAGGCTGCCCAGGGAAGTGGTGGAATCACCATTCCTGGAGGTATTTAAAAGACAGGTAGACATGGTGCTGAGGGACGTGGTTTAGTGACGATTTTTGTCGGTGTTAGGTTGATGGTTGGACGTGATGATCTGAAAGGTCCCTTCCAACCTACACCGTTCCACGATTCTATCATTCCCCTTGAGCTCACTCTGTGTTCGTGGGTCATGACTTCACTTGGAGGCGTGCTCTCCATTCTGAGCCCGCGTAGGAGCACTAGTGAACTTCAAGTCAGATTGGCTGATGAGGAGGAGAGGTCTGAGCGCCAGTCACTGAGACAAGAAGCTGAAATCCTGAGGGGCTCACAGGTTCAGGTGCCAAAAACCAGAGGAGACTGATGTTGGGAGGGACAGCTACTGGACAAACTGGATGTCTAATATCACCTGATCAAACGGAGGAGAGGAACAGGACTGAGCCCTCTGTGGTGTCCATGTGATTCATCCATGGGAGAGGATGAATCCCCCAGGCCCTGCAGCCTACCAGATTCAATTACCTCTAATGGAAGATCATGGAAACGTGATCATTAACATTTTGGCTCCACACATAGTGACTTTTGTGTTGATGGAGGAACAGCTCATTTTCTTCCCGAATGCAAGCATCACAAAGCTGAAACAAGGCCCAGAGAGACCACAATCTACTCACACCTTCACTTCAAACTTCATCTACTTGCAGCAAGGAAGGGCGGTTTCACAACTCAGCAGCCAAATGGTAATTTGCCCTACTTCTCCTATTTTTATTGCTGTTTTGCGGCAATGAATAATGCTGTCTCCAAGAAATGGAAGTGAAAGCTACTCTGTTCTTGTCAGAATACTAATGGATATTGTGTTGGCAACTGCCCTCTTACGCTGCGCAACAGCATAAATAAAAGGGATTGGGAAAAGCCAACAACATCATGGTAAATAAAGCGTGTAAAACACTTGCAAATAAGCGATAACCTCTATAGTTTGGTGTTTCAGCCCAGGCAACAAGAACAGGATAAACAGTGTGTCTAAATCAGAAGTGAGTCAACTCCACCGATCTTTAACTATGGAAAGAGGTGGTGGGAAAGAGGCACCGGCTCTTCAAGGAGGATCAAAGTATAAAAGTGTAGCTTGTAAGATGTCAAAAGTGCCTCCGTACGTGGTTGTACGGACAGCAAGAGACCGAAGGATGGCCTTCTCCATATCTCAGGTTAGTTCAATGTTGGGATATTAGCTTCGGCCTCACTCTTGTTACTAGTAGAAGGCAAAAGGTCAATGACCATTCAAGTATTTGCTCCTCATGGCTTGGATTCATGTTTCTATTCATAGAGGCTACACAGATTCCAGCAGGGAATGTGTCACCCAGCAAGTGTGTGTCACCTTCCTGAGCGACACATCTTCCTATGGATCCAAAGCCTATTTCGTGCAGGACTCCAGGATTCTACACACATCTTTTGGGGCATATTCCTGGAAGAGCAAAGCTACCAAGAAGTACCCTGATTTCTCCCTTCCTGCAAAACCAAAAGCATTCAGTTTTCTTTGGCATCGCTTGTTAGTTTCTAAAAAAAATTTCCTCTTTCTTGCTGCTCACATTGCAGGGGACCTTGATTCTTATTCATACTCACTATGTCTGTTCCAAATCCATAGATATACATTAAGATCTAATCATCTGACACTTACATTAAAACACACATTAAGTACATATAATATACCTACTCATGAGTTCACTAAGAATTGGTCTAGTCTAAAAAAAAACAACCTGAAAAAATTCTTTTGCTTTTTACTCAGCTCTTTGTCTTCAGACAAAAGACTCCCACAAACACCTTATTTAGTTAAACAAACTAAATATATTGTTGTCTCATCTGCAAAACCAACCAACTGTAAAAGCAGGGAAATGCATTCTTTCCTGTCTTTACACTAACACTAGCTATTATATATAACAACGTTTAGCTTAAAATAATACAAATATGTAATTACTTCTGAGGACACATTTATCTCTAAGGGGAATTCATTTTCAAGAGGAATGTTATACTTAAACACATTCATCCGTTGCGCCATTAGACAACCCAAATACATTACGTATTTTATTACCTTTATTCTGGATGGCCAATAATGTGAATATTGATTATATAGCTAGAGCACATCATCTACAAGAATCACAGCCACATCTTTTCTTTACTCCCGAGGAGCACAGTGAATGTCTGGGCCTGACATATTTATCACAGGAGGTCTGATCCTATTACTTGGCCAAATTCACTGTATATTTCTTTGAACTCAGGAATATGATATAACGCATGAATGAAGGGCTTACAAATTCAGCTACAGTGTATTTCAAAAGGCTACCAGTTTTGTGGAGACTTTTTCTGAAGTGACCAGTGTTCAAAAGGTCTAGGACATTAAAGATTAAGGACAGAATCCTGCGTGTTTCCCTTAACTTGTACATTGCTCCACACTTTTTTTATTCCCAAATTGACGAATGAAATTAATGTGGTATCACTACTGAAAGAGCAAAACGTATTGGTTAGAGCATAAAATAAGAAACGGGACCCTCGTATTATATATCAAGCTCTGCCCTGGCTTGTGGTTTAATCTTAGGAAAGGAACTGAGAGATCAGCACTGGCTTTTGATGCAAAGATCTAACCACATTTGAAATCAATTTACATTTTCCCCATATGTCCACAGGTCATGAAAGCTCATTACTTTCTATAAATTATATAAGATCATATAAGTTTTGAGGATTTTTCCCTAGTAATGTGAAAACGTATACAGTGCAATAATGTGGACATTAATGCTAAGTGTTATCTGTTTATTTCAAGGAAAACCAGTGAGCAGTTTCATGCTTCCAAGATTCCAAGATACCGGGATCAAGCTCAGTTTTCCAGATTTACTTGTCTTTGATTTCCTTTCAGCAAAACGGGAACATTTAGCAGTAGAGCTGATGCCTCCAACCTGTACTTTACAGTGAGTTTGACATATTTTATTATCACTTGCAGAATTTCCCATGATGTCGATGGAAAAGGCAAAATGTTTCAGAAAAGCACAAATGTTCAAATGCACGCAATTATTAGGCAAGCAAATATCTTTGGATGAAGAATATCAAAACATTATCATCATGAACATACTGGTCCCTGTAGAATATTTCTATGTGAGCCATATTAGGAAACTTCCACTAATCCAAACCTCCAGAGACATTTTAGCTGCTAAACTGGATGAATTAAGTTATTCCTGCTCAGTTACATTCATTACATGACAGAATCTTCTTCCCTGAACTCTCTAAACAAAATTTTTTTGTTCGCAAGTGTCTTAATACAAACTTTGCTGGGAGTCTTTTCAATGACTGCCATGAAGACAAAAAGTTTCCCTGAATATTGCTTTGTTTGACTGCTTGGAAGATCTACCTCCTCACCAGCCTCAACCCCTCACTCTCTGCGTATTTCAACCAAATCTCAGATGTAGTTTAATAGGTTAAGTGGATGAAGCCAGAACCACTGTAGAGCAGAGGCTGAACTGGGTGTAGAGGTGACCCTCACTACCAGCAACCAAGAGATTTCCTAAGGTAGTAACACCCACCTGTATTTAATGACTGCTACGTGAGTCAAATCCTCCGTGGAACATGCATCGCATTAAGCTCCTAATTACTAGTTTCAACTGAAATGCTTTGACGACTGTTACAACATTGAGAAATGATAACATAACAGAAGCTCTCAGGAAATGTTATTCCTAACACTCGAGAGATTATTGATTCCTCTCCTGAGGAGCAGCAAAGTAACAGAGCTCCAACCTCAACTTAGGCAGACCTGTCTCTCAATTAAAAACAACCGTAAACATTTTTAACCGCGACAAGAGACAGCATTCCTCACCCCCAAAGAATGCTTCCATTAACACAACCGTGGACCCCTTTTGGTTGAATGCGGTATTTAAAATACAATTCATGAGCTCTCTAATTTATGATAGGTTATTGGATAACTCTTGTTAATTATAGCTACACAATGTCAAAATTAATGATTTTCCCACCCTCTTTCAACTTGAGAATGAATTCATAACTTATATCAGGACTCAAAAGATGTGCAATTAATATTGTCAGTAACGACTTCACAAAAGAGATTTGTTAAATGCAGGCATGTGGACTCAATTAGTGTATCAATTAATGTTGCTGTTACTTGATCTATAAATTATTGAAAAAATCCTAACTAGTGCAAGGAAACAAAGCAAATCCACTCCCCATCAATGAAATAAGCTCCTGACTGTGCCCCCTCTTTCATTACTCTTTAGATCAAATCCGAATTTTGCTGGATTCCACGGATCCTAGCAATGTAATCAGAAAAATAAATGAACCTAAACCAACCTGACAACTTGAAATGCCTCATTACAGTGAGGATGCTTTAATTGTTGTTAGCTTATTGCAAGGTTAAAAAAAAAAAAATCAGTTCAATAATAATAATTTTAAAATAATTTAAAAAAAAATCAACCATGATTGTTGGTAGCACATTAATTTAAACTGAAGTTCCAATACGGAAATGAACCTGTGCAAACTGCATTGAGATTTCTACCTACCAGCAAAATTGCAACTTTCACCTCAACCAGAAACCTCCATCCCACTCTCAAAATTAGCAATGATTAGTCCAAAGATTAGATTCAAATGAGGGCTAAGAAACCCAAAACAGGACTTGGGTAGCATTAGGCACCTACGAGAGAAACTGAAAACAACAAAACATGACCTTGTTTAAAGGCTGCTTACCCCCAAAGGCTTTTAAACTAACTAGGTACCTCCTGTTTGATCTTAGTATGACTAGAGTTTTGCTTGTGGGGATGCAAAGGTTTTCCTTTAGCTAGTTAGACAGACTCCACTCTCTCATTAGAGCTTAAAAGACCCAGGAAATAGATGTGACTCTGCCAGAGGCTCCATCCGATATACGCGAGTGGTCCCAGAGCCACTGCACTCCTCTTAATTAATAGTCAGACAGTTAAAAGGGGACACTTAACCCAAGAGGATCAAAATCAGATCTTCTACCACCAAGAAAGCACTGTCATGCAATGGCCTCTGTTTTGCTGGTGCAAGCAGGGTAATTCCTTACCTGGCATTAAGGAGCCCCCCAAGAGGAGTCTGCTCTCGCTTTCCCTCCTCAAGCGAAGCTTCCGAACCTGGATATTCATTCAGTCAAAACCAAGTGCCCAACTCATGGCCGTGAAAGCACATCTAGCTCTGGTAGAGATGTACCACATCACACCTCCTTCTAAATGTCACGGTCCTACTGGCTACTTACAGCAATCCCTGGCTTGGCGACCTGCCTGCTGTGAAATCTCCTTCCAGATGGCACGTGTTTCCCATGCATTGACGTGGAAACCTATTAAATAAGGGAATTTCACCCATGGGGATCCTTAGCATCAAAGATCATAATATGCTGATTGTCAACACGCCTGAGCTACTCCTTGTATCTTGCTTCCGTGTTTAAAAGTCCCTGTCATTTTGAAAACTGACTCAAAAGTCTTACTATAGGGGATCTAATGAGAGATGAATTTGAAAAAAAAATAAAAATATCCTATGCTTCAAATACAATACTTACAGAATTTGAGTGCAAGAAGAAGAAATCAAACCCATAGAAACGCCTCCTGGCCTCCCCCAATCTACATTCAAATTTGGTAGGCTTACCGACCTCCCATTTCAGTTTTGCTGTTTAAGTTAATTTTGCAAGAAGGGATTTTTCAAGGCAGTTATCCGTGTAGATTCAACACCAATGCAACACATTTCCCCTGAAGAGGTTTCTAAATCAATTTAAATTTCGATAGGCTCAAGTAAATGTTTTCCATTTGATTCAATAATCCATACACACTTATAAATGGCTTTTCCCCCATGTACTACAAGACAAACATGGTTTGTGTTTCTAACAGCTCTGATAAAAAATTCTCATTTCCTATCCTGAATGGTCAAAACACGTAATCTTTATTTACCTCTCAATGAACCAGATGACATAAACAAATGAAATAAAATCAACCTTTAAAAGCATTATTTGAATGATTAACTCTCTAAGTACTTCTTAAAGAACACATGATCTTTGGCAAACTCACCAAAAAAAAAAAAATATTAAAAAATCACAAAATAAGTCCTAGAGTAGAGCTTTCTAAATCTCCCGATAATTTTGCATGAGTTCCTTTTAGAGAGCAACATGAAACTCCTTCACGATGTCTCTTAAAATTTGTTCCCAGAAAAGGTAATTACAACACAGTTACTAGCAGGGATCAGTCAAGACTGGCATGAAGATTAGGGCTGGAGGTGGGGGGTGGCAGATATATAATTTCCTCTAAGAGCATCTAGTGTCCTTTAAACTTCTAAAATGGAGTGAAGCGTAGAAAGGAGGGCTGTGGAGGTCAGGGTGAAACACACGTCCTCCACTGATAAGCATCTTCTCAGTACATGGCATGGAGCAAAAAGCGACATCTGGAGAGGAAGGGAGGTGCTTGGCTCACCTCTGTTTGCAAAACTGTGTCTTCAAGTTAGTTAAAACTCCTCCCCTCTGCTGGGAGTACGGCCAGGCAGCATTTCGAGAGCCCATCAAATTCCTGATCCATCAGATCAACATTGACTGAATAAAAGGCAAAATTAGTACTTGATTTTTTAATGGACTATTTTTAAGATTATCCAGGGTGATAATGTTAACATAGGAAATAACAATTTGATATTATCACGTTAATATTGAACTTACCTATTGCACATTAATTTCGCAGCTGTGATTCTACTTAAATAGCAGCTTCTGAGAAGATTTCATATGTAAGTTCTTGTCCTAACTGTAGTAATAATCCTTCAGTGTTAGAAGGAAATACGCCTTACAAACCAGCTCTGATGACAATGAAGAGAGACTGAAGAGTTGACCATGACTAGAAAGCTTACGGCTGTAAAAACACTGTGCCTAATGAGAAACGTTTTAAATAACCTCTTGTAAGAGAATTGCTTTGCATAAGACCACAATAAAGAGACAAGTTCCCAACACATAAAAAAAATATTTGGTAAAATCTGGAACTTTGCAGGAGCATTTAATGCCACGCGCCCCGTCTGCAGCAGAAATCAAACTATCTCCCTGTCACCAAAAAATCACTAATCTGTGCAATAGAGTCTAAAAGCCATTATAAGAAAGCAAAAAGAAGGTGAAACACACACCCTACCCTGCTGCAGGGACCGAGTCCATTTCAGTAGCAGGACTCTGCATTCACCCTCATTGAATATCACGAGACTCCTCCTGGACCTTTCCTCTAACCTGTCCAGATGATTAAATTGTTTGCTTAACTAATGTTGTTACAGTGCCTTTAACACAAGACAGGCACTATACCACAAACGTATGAGTCACATCATCTGAACAACCACCAGGAGAACTACCAGAAAGGCAGACAATACAGCAAAAGAGCCCCCTCCCTGCTCTGATTGAAAATGGTTGCATGACTCTTGCAGAAGTACAACAAAACCTGATTCCCTGGAAATAAATACACTACAGCTGAAAATTCTGTTTATAAAGCAAAGACTAATTTCTTGGGAATAGTCAGTTCCATTGCATAATCAAAGTCATTGATTAGCAACATTAGAAACTTCATGTTAGTACTTGCTACCTGTCACTGCTCCCAGTTAATGAACTTGAGAACAAAGAAGAGAAAAAAAAAAAATCCCTGTTTTTCACATGTCCATCATTCACGTTATACAAGGGAGGGCTCATTGTTGAAATACATGCAAATACATACAATCCCATGACAAGTAAATGAGCACAGCGAGTTTCTTTTGACTTTCATTATGTGGCATTTGAATAGCAAACACTGTCCGAATTGTATACCTTGTCTGTACAAAGCATTCACTGCACCACGAGGCCTTCGGGTGGCTGGATGTGGTCGGATGCACTCAGACTTGCACATACAACACAGAACAAGATTAATTCTGGAGATGTGTACAGCGTACACTGTCCCTTCCAGTTCTTCAGGTACTTGTACACGCTGCAGGGAGCTCTGATCACTGGCACAGAACATATTTTATACTTCTCAGCAGTAAAGGTAATTCTCAGAATTTCCATGTGGGGAATAGAATCAGATTTTGTGCAAAGAAGCGTTCAGTTATTATGATTTATGAAAATGTTTTTAAAAGTTGGATGCTGAATATTTTATTAACATAAATATCAAGTTCCTAAACCAGTTGTTTGCTGTTTTCAAAAGTTTCACCCTCCAGCAGAAGAAATAACATAGGAAACACATCAAAAATCTTACCCAAATTGCAAAAAAATGTCAATTTTTAATTTCCTGCCTGCCCAAAAATACTGAATGCTCATACAACCAAAGGTTCTTTACTTCCCTTGAACATCTCTCTCAGATCACATTCTCATTTCCAAAGTTCCCCTACTTTTACCTTTCCAAACTGCAGCTTTTTAATCATAAATGAATCATTTTTCCCTTCTAAGCGTAAGCCTAGAGTAGTCATAAGGATCCTACACCATCTTCCCAAACAAACACTTGAATTTTTTTAATTGCTGTGTCTCTTTTTAAATATGCCAATATAAAGATTTCTGATACAAAAGCTGTAGCAAACACAAGGGCTTAATTAACGGTTTGATAGAATCACTGCAGTAAACGGTATAGCCACCCAGATGCTAAACAAGTTATTTATCAGATGTCTAAGATGGGTAAGATTTGTAACACACACATATATGAGCAAAGATGAGAATGTCTTAAAAAAAAGTAAAAAACTCCTCAAAAGCAAATGGCTAAATTATACATCCACAAAAATAAACAGAACGACAAGCTGAGAAGTCCACATGAAAATTCAAATCTTGCCGCCTCAAGTATTAACCCATTTAAGTATGATTTTTTCTTTTTGTTCAACTTTTTACTTTTATTTGAGCAGTTCATATTAAATCTGTTTTCAATTTCAATTTCATTATCTGTATAAGTTTTAAAAAACATCAGACAGCTACACAGGAGAACAGGAATTACCGCTAGAAATCAAGGTCTTGGCCTCCAAGTTCATCAGTACAACCATAAGCAATAAAAAATACTAATAGAAATCTAAGGATAAGAACCCCAACTAAAAATCTTTAAGTACTCCTATTCATAAGCACCAAATTCATACTGTCCCATTTCTCATACTTATCAGACCAAAGAACTGCCCTACAATCTGATATAAAATTGTAAATACAAATATGAATTGATCCAACCATGCATTTATTCATAGCTTCTCCTTAATTTTGAGTTTTTCTCCTCCTTGTTTATATTTCCTTTGCCAGATTATGATTAATCTCTCTATAGATTGCTATGGGATTCTCTGTAACTTCACAACATGTCAGCAAGAGTCAACCTCCAGTAACAGAAAGTGCATTTAAGCTCTGCTTAGTTCAAAACAAAGTAGAAATAAATCCTTTAGAAGAAAACTTCGTTATGAACAGGCAAAAAAAAAATTATCTTTTGCTAAGAGTAATTTCTAAAGTTGTATTTCCATTTGTGAAACAATTGCAATATACATATAGAGTAAAAATTAATGAACTGTAATACCTAAGCTCTTTCTTGCATTTTAAATATATTTCAGTAAGATATAGTTTTCATGTCAGAGAATAAAATCCCATGTTCCTATACCAGACTTCCACTGAGCTTCACAATTTTACTTTCACCGAGCACACAGGTAACAGAAGAATCACAGATCCATAAAAAGCTGATGTAGGAGCCGATTAGAGTACAAAATACAGACAAATAAAGAGAAATTAGTCACTACCTTTCTTTTTGGAGTCTTTCTTTGTGCTGGTTTTAACAGCCACTTGAAGTTCTGTCTCAGTTGACATCCTATATCCTTAGTCCTCTTCACACAGATCCAGGATCTCGGTCAGGCTCATTTAGAATGTCTCTCCAAGAGAATAATTTAGCCTTTCAGATACTATAACCCAAACAGTTCATCTCATTCACTCCTTTCGAGTGCTGTTAAAGAAGGAAACAAAAAGTAATGGTCATTGTCTAAGTTCAAAACATTAAATAAAGGCAAGCCATTGCAAGCTTACTGCGGAAGAAACCTATGAAGTTCTCTGTCTACAGAGTCAATTACTCACAATTTAAACACAGTCATCAAGTCCTGTTTGAGACGTTTTGGCATATCTGAGATGTCTTTACAGGCTACAGAGACCACACAAGGTCTGCAGAAGACCTGTATTTCTGGGCCAGCAGCTGGAGGACAAAAATCATGATCTGGGAAGAAGCTGGCAACGTCACCAAAAGCAAGTAATTCTGCAAGGACTCAATTCTTAATGCAACAATCCCAAGGTAAAAATATATTGCCAGATAGTAAGTTCAGATTTTACTCCTCAAATGCTCTTTTAATGCTTTTATTCCCCTACTTGAACAAAGACAAATGCAAAATGTATTCATTACTCATACTGAGAACATCATACTTTGCCACTCCTCTTGCTTATGTTAATGTTTCCAGTATAAAAGAATCTGCCTCCACGTAAACAAAGCTATAATTCTTAACGCCCATCTAGTAATTTTTCTTGCAAGGAACACTGAAAATACAGTTAATTAAACCTACAAAATACAAATGGGATAGGGGATAACACTCAGGGCGCAAGCTACAGCTTTATGTAACGTGTTGGGGAGACACACAAAATCACTGCTGTGAACCCACCGAACGGAGAAATGCAGAAAGGCGTTGGAGCAGTAGGAGGGGGGCAGACTGTAAGGCTGCAGGTAGGACCGGGGACCTACAGCCTATGAAGGCAAAGAACACACAGAAAAATAAACCACCGAACAAAGAATAAAACCATTACTCCACCTCTTACTGACGGTCCCTCTCACTTTGAAGGATGAGCCACCTACTTCAGCCCGTCTGCTAAGGGCAGAGGACCCCACCGTCCTGAAGCCATTTGTCATGATGCTCCCTCACTAAATGCATCTTCTTATTGCTCTTTCTTATTGTGAAAAAGTTCTCATTATTAGCACAATTACGGTGAAGTCCATCTGGCCTGTCTGAACAGCTGCCCAGTTATTAAATAAGCATTTAATAAAGAAATTAACCCAGCAAATCAGCTGGTTAGCTGGCCAGAGATTAACTGCAGTTATAGTTATTTACTAATGTCCCTACTCTGTCATTTAAGAGAGTAACACACTGCAAACAGTGAAATAATTTTGACAGTTTAAATCACTTTTCACAGTAAGGGCTGTGAAGCCTCTAGTACTTTCAAATCCAGGCTCTTTTAACATTTTAAAATGCTTCAGTAACATTACACTGCCATGCACCGTCTGAAGTGATTTAATATTGCTGAAGTGTGTCAGGGGCTTTCTTTAATAAGCTCTTCAAATCTGTATGTGTATTATAGAATATTCAAAGATAGTTTTTCAAAATCCGCTGATTTTGAAATACAACGTGCCCTCTTCCTCCTCTGTGGAGTCTGAATAAGCACACCATCACAAAAAGGAGGAAAAACAAAACAACATACAAATTAAAGTTGGACTCCTTGCTAAATACACCTTTTCTGAGAACCCGAATAAACTAAAAGCATTTTGATTAACACTCTTAGTTAAGATGACAGCAGGAAAGGACAAAGCAAATGAAGGTTGATCAAAGAGAGAGAAAGAGTAAGATAACAGCCACGATCCGGGAGGATCTGAAGTGCTCTTTCACCAGGCTCATGGCCAGGGAGATGTCTCTACCCCAGACACGGTCACAGTGGGCCACCACGTGCAGTGACCACTGGGTCCTGGCACCGAGCAACGCACACACCATGCTGTGAGGGACCCACCTCACCCTGCCGGCCACCGAGTCGCTCCTCACTTACGCTTGAAATCCCCCCCCCAGCAAAGAGGGAGGGAAGCGCTGCAGAGAACAGATGTCCCTCCAACCCCCATC
>JAOXNO010000004.1:29969244-30000029 GCA_028565335.1 Limnodromus scolopaceus
TGGTGCCTCAACCACCTCCCTGGGCAGCCCATTCCAATGTCTGATAACCCTTTCAGGGAAAAAATTTTTCCTAATATGACACCCAACTATTTCAGAGACCATAAATAGTAATTTATTGCTATCACAACGTATTATACTTACATTATTTATGCCTTTAAAACTTCTGAGCAGGTTCATTAAGTGCTTTATTTCCCTTTCACGGATGGAGCACCGCTGTATCTAACTTTCCACAGGGCCTCACCACCTCTTTGCCAACAGAGGTGTGGAGGGCTCCCCCTACCCCTCGATGTACCAACTACTTTGGTTTCCAAGGTCTATTCTATAGAGGGTAAGCTTTTAGTAGACACTTAAGGCCTTTAAATTCTTCTCTGTAACCTCAGTGTTAGTTTGTCAGAGCAGTCATTAAGCCTGGGCACTTTGAGGCTGATGGGTACATCTAAGCTAGCCCACTCCGAGCTAATTGCGTTCAATTTAACATTCTCCAAGCACTGGCAGTCCTCATTCAAGCCAAGTGTGAAAGTTTTTAAATTAGCTTTCACAGTTTGATTCACAGACAGCAAATGCAAAATGGCACAGGATTAATTTTTTCCCCCAACAACACAGTGCAACAAAATAGCCCAAAGGCTATTTTAGTTCATTTGCTTTAACTATTAGGGAAGATTCACAGCACAGAGCGCTCCAACAGAGACAAAAGCTCCAGAGGACTTTCAAAGCTTAATATTGCCCCTATTAATTAAAGTACCATACGTTTGTGCAGCCTTTCCACTTTGTCACGAGATGTTAAAATGGAAGTCTAGAGCATTTAAGACAAGCCACACTGATTATCGCTTAAAAGACAAACATATCAATACAGTTTTCTCATTTTTATTACAGATTACATTTTTAATATTTAATAAACTCTGGTGTTGGACTGTAAAATGGAATTTTACAGAAATTTATAGCAATCCACATTTTCCGTGGAAAAGTAGAAATCTTGACTTCACATGTCACCTGGCAATGTCTCTTTTGATCTGTCTGCCTGTATTTGCCAAAAATGCAAGTTAAAAAGGAAGCTAGAACATCGAATCACCTATTGTAAAAATGATTCATTAACACCAAACAATGGCAGAGTAGGATGGAAATTTAGCTTTCTCGGCCGTTTTCACTTTCCCAGCAATTACCACTAGGCACATACTCTGAGTTTACATGGTCTACTTTCTTAACAAGCAAAGTCTCTACACAAAACTTTCCCCTGAGCACATACAGAGGGGGGTATGAGCTGCTCCATCGACAAATAGAAAAGTTCAACACATACAGAACCTGATGAAATACTCTACACTCAGTCTTCAGAAGAAAAATATTTCTCCAATTTAAGACACAAATTAACATCTCCACTAAGAACTTGGCTCGTCTCGTCAAAATAAGTATTAGAATATTAGACAAATCCTAAATTCCCATTCTTACAATGTGGCTCATACACACTAGGCTGCACAACCACAGCCTTAAGTTTCACAAGAAATAACACACTGTGAGATCAAAGTCAGCTAATTTCAATGGGAGTCTTTCCATTATCTTCAGAAGTTTTTACAGAAAGACTGCGACTCATAATCATTCTTAAATTCAAATTATTTCTAATACTCTAGTGACTAATAACTCCAATCTAATAACTATATCGATAGTGGTAATTCATATCACAGATGGGAACTATCTTCAGCTATAAACAGTATTTATAGTCAACTATTAAAAATAAAACTATAATTATTTTTTTTTTCTCACACAAATGGACTCCATCTTCAAACTGTAGATTCCAGATTTGACATAGCCCAGGAAATTAAGGTCATAACCTATAAAGTCAAAGGCCCATCTGCAAATGTCAAAATGTTAAGTCACTGAGGTGAATGTAATTTAGGCCCTTCTTGATAGCATTCAGAATACTCATCTCAAATACCAACCTAGTTTTACAAGTATTTTCTATTGAATGCTAAGAAGTTACATACTTGCATTATACTGATCATAAATATCCCCTTATTTTGTAAATAAGAAGCTTCTTTCACACTAGATTTACAAACAAAGGCCATCAGGAAATCTGTATCTGTTAAAATTTAAAAACAGGAACCACATTGTCTATTTAGTGAAACGTATCTACAGGATATCTTAAAAAAAATTTGCAACTCTTTCTTCAAGCCAATTCCAGTATTATTCAAAACTCCAGACAAGTCAATGAGAGCCACCACAAAAGCATCCCTGCCAGGGGACAGTTGGAGGCAAGAGGACAACCTTCACACACAGGATCACTACAAGAACCTCGCAGAAGATCCATCTAGAATCATCTAGACATAAACCTAGGTATGAGGAATGCGGCCTATGTGAATATACCCAAGTCAGACCCTGAAGGAGCCAAGGTAAGGCCAGTGAGCTCTGAGAGCCGTGGGGAGCTGGCACTGGCCCCCCACAAACCTCAGCGGTCCCAGGTGGGACATCAGCAGTGCTCCTGCTGCCCAGGTTAAAGTTAAACTTGGTACAGCCACAAAGGCCAGAACTACAGCTCTACGTGGTAATAAAGAGTAATTCGGATAAGTCTCTATCTTCATTTTATGACATCTTTTCTGCTGATGCTTATCTAATAGAATGCTTCGATGAAATTTCATTGATTTAAACATATCAGAAAAATCTAAGTTAACACATACAAAATACAGAACGGAGAAAAGAGATTATTTAAAAAAAAAAACCTACTTTGCTAATGTCTTTAGACCACTAGATGTTCCATGTAACTACAGACAATAAAAATCCTTAAAACAAACAATCCTGAGGCTTTACACCCTTAGAGTATAATCCAGCCCACTACGTACAGAACTCTTTGGTGGCAAGTACAACTCAGATGTTCTCTGAATTAACTTCCAAAACTTGTACAGCTTTATCAGCTCAGATGGTAAATAGCTACAGGTTATTTGATAGCTAAATTTGTCAGAATCTGCAAAAGAGCTACAATCAATTGTAATTGAAAGTAATGAATACACTTTTCTGGTCACTCCATGTCAGGTGCTAACAGACATCAGAATCCTTAAACACCACATTCACATGAGACATCATATGTGTGTGAATATTTATGCTCAAGAAACTTTGAATTCTATCCAAATGTAAATGCCACAGTATAACTGATCACTCATGATCACGAAAAGCTTCCAGAGTATTCTCATTTCTAAAACAAACTAAGATTGTGAAAAAATCAGGTTTTGGTGAATCATCAATGGAATATTGGCAATTCCAGGGCAGAGACAAAGCATTCAATGGGAATGGAAAACGGCCCCAGTATAAACAAGCTCACATAGGATGATTGTATAATGCTTTACAAATAGAAAGCAGTAAATGTATAGGCTATCCAGTTGGTAAGTGATGTTAGAAATCCGTATGTATTCTGAGAAACTAATTAATGCTGATCTGTACTGAACACACGAACATATGCATGTGCTGATGAAAGATACTCCCCCTAAAAACACTGATTCCCTCTGAAAAGCGAGATGCACTCTAGACAAGCACAAAACACAGGCATTCCCCTTCTATGGCTACTGATAAAACACGCAGCTGCAAGCATCTGCAGAGACAGATTTATTCTTTTTTTCCCAGCACAGATATTGGCATTAGTTGGAGGAAAAGAACATACAGTTCCAGCATGATCTGAAGTTATTCTTTGGGAATGTTAGTGGATGAAAGCGATTCCTGATATTAAGGACTGAGGACCAAAGCAACTTGTTTGCATTTGAAAGCCATTATGAACGACACTAAAGACAGCAAGCACAACATACTGTGCACTTGTTTCAGACGGTTCAGTATTCTTTTTGCTATTTCATCTGTTTCAGTATTATTTTTTTTTCTTCACCAGTTTATTGTACTAATTTTATATTTGGATCCTTAAGCTCTTAAAATGGGCCTTGAGTTTTTCTCTTCTCTGTGCACAGTAAGATAGGGACCTGGTAGGGACCAGCAAGGACCTTGTTTGTGACATGCATCTCTGCTGAAAAAACACAGTATAAATGGACAAGTGCATTCAGATCTATCTTCAGTCAGCAACCCCAGCTCAAAATTATTTCTCACCAACATGGCTTTTAGAATTCTTCTTTCCTACTACGTACCAAGTGAACTTAAATTCTAATCTCTAGACAAAAGACTGCTTTTGAGCTGCACACCCACTGCCCCAAGGGCACCAGGGAAAATTCTAGGACCATCAAGTGTGTCCTTTAACAGAAGATGCTGAAGATGAGGAAGGCAAGATACGAGAAGGTGCTGCAGGTCTGGTATCCTCAGAGTGCATGAAATTACCGGATGGCAGGTAATTGTTGGGGTTTCCCACCTAACTTCTTTCCAACACAAAACATTCTCATCTAAAAGTTTACAGTGCTAATGACAACTCTAACATCTCCTTTTAAATGCATTTAAGCTGTTTCAAAATAACACACTGATACTTCTGATTTATTTCTTTTTTTCCTGTTGAACTCCTTTTCTGAAGAAGTGCAGCTTATATCCTTTCTGAAGCTTTTTCCCTACCAAGTCCAACCTGAAAGCTTGATTCTGGCCTCACTAAGACAAAGCCAGGTCTCTGTCCAAACACACCATAAAAGCTCATTCCTTTCTTTCTCACATTTCAGTCCAAATCCATCCCGTTTCTTTCCTAACCGCCTCTTTTAAGAAGTGTCTCATATCTTCTCACAGAAATGTCTTCTCAGCTGCTAGACACGAGAGACCCAACAAACAACAGCCTGGCATATGTAGGAGAGGAGTAAGACTTGCCCTCTCGACAGCGATGAGCTGCTCATGGAAGTGCAGCTTCAGTTGTTAGAAAGATACCCGAAACATTGAGCACGATCAGGTCCCACCAAAACGCTGTAGCATTTTCATCCCATTAGATGCATAAATACATATTTCAGTGCTTAGTTTTAAAAGAAATATCTGAAACATCAGTTCAACGCATCTACGTAAATCCATTTTACAGTTTTGACTAAAAGAGCAGACTAACTGACACGAGCAAAATTTCTATCAGTTTTCACGGCAATACAGTTTATTGAAATAAAGGATAAGTAAGGCTAACTGCTAGGGAAACACACCATCTTACCTTTTTGCATTTGGCAGGAGTTGATACTACAAGAAACAACAGATATAGCAAAGAGGCATTGCAGGGGGAAAAACTAAACACACACTCAAATACTGTCAGTGTTTCAATATATTACTTTATATATTGGCTAAATGGTCTATACCTGTGCGTATATATATCTATAAAAGCCTATATCTGCTTAAGACAGTCTTTAACTGGCAATTTGTAACTCAAAAAGTGAGCGTTGGTTAACAAAGAAAGAGTCAACGTGGAAATCGTCACTCAGTTTAATGTAGTTTCTGATCTGTAAAAGCATGGAACAAACAACCGCTAAACATCTACGCTGGTGCAACAGAGCTTTGCCGATTTACACGGGATCCAGGATCCGTCCCAGTGTATAACTCCTTCATTCACGTCATTAAATCATGTTTGCCAGCAGCTACATTGTACTAATGGGTGCATACAGCTATTCTGCACCTGTCAATTGCCGAGGCATCTGTGCAAACACAATGAAACGGGAAGAAGCGAAGCAAGGAACCCTACCGGTAAAAATAAACCTAAATCAATACAAATAAAACTTAAGCACTTCGCATGTATGGCTGACTTCTTGCTAAGTAGAAATAGTACCAAGGCACGTTTTTAGCTCAACACTACCCAACAATTCTTAAATAAATCCAGTTATATCTTACCTGACAACATTCTTTGCATTTCACTGTCCTAATGCAAAACAAAGTAAATCTTCAAGTAGCAAATGCTCAAGAAGAACAAACATGTTGAGATTCAGAAAAGTTTGGGTTCCTTTCAAGGAACTACAGAGCTACTTCTGTTTTCTCACTAGGTTCAGTGCTGGTTTATTTGGATGGCTCAGAAAGAATCACCAATCCTGGTAAAAAAATCTTCAGTTCTGCTTTGTGTTATTGCTATTTCCGACACAACCAGCACAAAGAAATAGTACAAATCCAAGAAGTGGAATTTCCACGAGATGTTACACTTGCATGAGTAGCTGTCATTGCCAGCTGCAGCGGCCAGAATATCAATTTACTCCCTGCACAAATTTTCAAAAGCGTGATATCAAAGTGAAGGCAGCCTTATCATTACCTGCTTGTTTTCATTTCAGAAAGCTGCTTCCCCTTACCTTCTTTAAGTATCTACTAACACTTTTTTTCATTGCAGCTCATCTTGAAAATTAATCATCATAAATTTAAAAACATTTTCTTGCAAATCTGTCAGGTTTGTAGTGCCATTTCATTTATTACAAGACCACACGACGCATCAGAGCTCTGTATTTGAACATGACATATTTTCACTTTGTTTTGATACCACGTTCGAAAATTGTTCCTATCAATCTTTCACTGGAGCCAAAACTTAACTGTCTTGTTCACTGAAACATTAAATGCCAAGTCACACAGATGAATAAAAGCATTTGCAAGTGTAACATCTGCATTTGCAGTTGCAAACATTTGCAAAAGTTTCCTGAGGCAAAAATCTAAAGAAGAGAATCCACAAAAGCGAATGAGTCCACAGTCAGTACCAAAACCAATTATTCCTAATCATCTTGGTCATCCGATCACACTGAAATTTATTAGATTTCATAAACAGGCTGGTCTTTAAGTAGAATTTTGGAAGTGTTTACAGTTCAGGTTTCCAAAAAGTATTACAACTTCCATGCATTTGCCGGACCCGGCGTACGCACCGTTTAAGATCCATGATTTTCTGCATCCTTCGCTGGAGAGGAGTAAAGCACCCAAACAAACCGGCCATGTACTTACATTCCCCATAACGCATCATTTTCCCTCTAAACAGGGGCAGCAAACAGGCACATCCAATACTGTATTACTTTCTTCTCTCATTCATGATGATGTCACACACAGGTTCTTTGATTCTGAAAAAGAAGCATTTCCCAGGTTCTAAGGACAGAGGTACCCCAACCAATCCATCATGCTTTGTGTGCTAATGATAGACTCATGCATAAGAGGCTCCAGAAGCCGTCAGAGGCAGCAGGCATGAAAAGGAGTGAATCAACTGTCAAGGGTTGTGATCTGAAGGACTGCAAGGCTGTGATTAGAATTTTCAATCAGGACTTCCACAATTCATCACGCTACAAGGGAAGGGAGGGGGGGCAACATATTTCTTCATCAGCCCTTTCTGCTATTGGCATAGCAAGTTCCAGGGCATTAAAAAAAAGGAAATCTTAAGGCTTTACATTTAAAAGCGGGTACGTTTGAATCTTCAGGGAGTGGGGAGTAAAAGATTTTCTGGGACTGCATAGCTACTACTTTTTGTCTTCGTACTCAAAACCAAGATTATTTGCAGAACAGCCTTTCAGCTGATGAAAAAGTAAACACAGCTCCTCCTCTCTCTCCTGTTGTGGGAATAATTATAGACACCTGAGCAAGAAGTAGCCCTGGAAATCTTTGACTGTTGTCTTTAAGGATTTGAAAAGGAAAAATCCCTCCCCCAGAATCCTTCATCAGAATTTGCTAACGCACTCCGTGAAATTTCAGAAAATAAAAATGCAGAGCTCTTTAAAAGTACAATATTCTTACCATCTGCATGAAATCTCCTGCATCACCCCAGAGGTGGCACAAAGTCACATTTCCAAAATGTAAAAAGGACCAGCAAGTTGACCGAGTGCCTAAGTTCAGAATAATCAAACACTTGGTCTAACTTTTGTTTTCCTCATGGTATTTGTTTGCCTTGGTACCACCTCTACTGACTCGCTGAAGAAAAAGTCAACCCCACAACTCAACAGCCTCAAGAAGGACGTGGAGCTGGGCTGGTTCTGTAGCTCTGCTACAGCCTCTCTTTTGAAACCACGGGAAAGTCACAAAAGCTCCTCAAATATTCGGCTGCTTCTTGCACCCCCTTCCTCACCTATGAAATGTAGTAATCCTGTCTCTCAGAACTCAAATTTTGCAAGAACTCATTCACAGAGGGGACTGCTGCCCTCCAAAGCCTTCCAAGAAGTCCTAGCCCAGCAGCTGGGCACTGGTGACGTGAAGGAAGTGCCACAGGGAACGCACGCTCTCTCTGTATCAATGTCACTGCAGAGGCTTTGTCTCAAAATCTAGATCCAAGTGACAGCCCAAGCAGATTAGACATTTATTGAAATATATGAATGAAGCATTATTTTAAAAGGCAATTTTCATGTTAAACTATGAATAATGAACAGTAAAGACAGTTCTTATTTGCATAATTAATGTTTCAGTTATTGATATTCCTTCAGAGGGTCACTAGCCTTTTTTCTCCAAGTTAATTAATTAATAAAGCAACTCCTTTTATGTAGGTAATTGTAATCACTTTAATACTCAAAGGCATGTAAAATATCTAGCACTTCTTTTTTTAATGTGGCAACCCTAGTGACACAACGATCATTTGCATAAATGTAAACACTGAATGGGTCCATTTAACTCCTGACTAGAAAGAAATCCTTTGAAACTAACAAGAAACAAACACATAAATTATGGACAAACATGGCAATATGGGCAAGACCCCCTTTGTCCTTACATCACAACCGTATTTTCTGAGACAATGTACAGCTAATGGGACAAATCTGTCCTCATGATTAACCAAGGATTGCTCTGAGGAGACAGAATAATTTAGGAAAGAATGGATGTTTATGGGAAAACAATTGCAAACTGGAAAACCATTAGCAAGCAGAAAGCTTTAAAGGCTCGACATTTTACAGGTAATACAAAACATTTTTTTCTTTTTCCATTAAGAAATACACAAATAAATCCCGCAAACAGAAGTCTGATCCTACAAAAAACCCGTTGCAGAAAAACGTCTTGCCCATGGTAAATCTTACTGAAGTTAGGTGAGATGGTTACTTTGCTCAGTAGCCAGACCTTACAACAGATCACGCAAAATTCAACCTGGAAAGGTCTACTGAATGCAGAAGAAAATAGGAAAGCCAAGAGGTCATAGCAGTTATGAAAACTTTTTTCCCTTCCCTCTTTAGGGAGGCTCAGTACAGTATTATGAACATCTTGGTCCACAAGTTAGTTCTAAAGCTACACAGCCTGTGTGAGCTATTGTCTCACGAGCCTACGACTACAGCTTCTTGTCTGCAAATCTCAGTCTTGCTCCGCTCGTAATCCAACCAAAACACTACTGCAAAAAAACATTTAGTGGCCTCTTTCATCACGTCTCTCCTTGATGTGGAGGATGATTACCGTCATTGTCATTTTTATCACACGTAATATTCATCAACCACTAATAACTTGTCCTCATCCCATTTCTGACCCTCTCTACCTACATCACCACACCTTCCTGCCAAACAAGCATCTGCATGGAAGGGTTTCCAGGCTGCCCCCCTAAAGCAGTGCCACACAGTTCTCCAAGGTCAATTCTTTGTAGTTAAAACTTCACCTCAAATGTATCTTTTACAGTGCGATTTAATTAAAGAGAAAGAAAGGGCTGTTGGTATCCGAGTACTGACACCACCGACTACCTGATAACCAGAGTCCCATCATTCTGGTTATTTTCTCAACTGAAAACAGCTACCATCTCTACTATCGAGCATTTTTCAGAGAGAGATCTGGGTTTTTTTCCCCTGTTTTACGCAGTGCCTGGCACCACTAAGGGAAACTGAAGGGAAGGAGGGCCCCGATCCATCTCTAGGGTTTGGGGAATGGGACGGCAACAGAGACAATAAACGCTGTTATTTGTTTTATGCACTCTTCTGCATCATATCGGCTGCTAAAACTTTGCAAATATTCCAGACATCATCAAGAACCTTTGCAAACTGTCTTCGGACTGTAAATCTCAAATTTGCTTTCCATCCGAGAGATTATAACAAAACATGAAATAACCTAAAAATTGAAAGTCATTTCACAGAAAATGGAAATAGATACTGCAGGAAAAACACACTCCAGACCTGCAAAATTCTCTCTTTTCTGTAATCCTTATCCATAATCTTCCAGGGGACTATTTTGATCTCTGTCTTGACAGACACACCTCACAGCATTTTGTGTATTCAACTGGGCCTTCCAGCAAATGGCATTGACGACGTGCAGTGGATTATGAATAAAGCACTCAGGTGTTCTTTTTCTGTATTTGTCAGTAATTACTCACAGCACAGGAAGACAATAGAGATCTTCTTCTTTAGTGTCTCCTAAAGGATCTATGTGGTGGGAACACAGGCAATACAGGGCTTAATGGCAAGTTCCAACTGCTTCCTACAAGATAAGAGTCTCCTCGACAGCTTTCTCCCAGGCATTGAGGAGCCAGCTAAATAGCTGCTATTACTGTAAATTTGTGTCCTCTTTGCCAAAATCATACTTAATAAATAGAAAGAGCCGACAGTGGACAGATCCAAGAGAAGATATAAATGAAATTCCAGCTTAACAAAGCTCTATTAAATCAAGTTTGCAATTTTATCTCCAGGGATAACAAGCTGGCTTGCAGTGATGGGCTAAATAATGCAGCTCAACACATTAAGAATAGATTGTATTCAGACTGAATGGACTGTTAGCTCAGAAAAAAAGGCAGAAGGGTAAAGAAATGCTGAAGTAGCTCTGTTTCCTGCCCACAGCACACTTTCTCTTCTCCTTCATGATTCCGGAACTATCATGATCATACATCCATCACCACATCTTGCACGTTCCCTAAGAAAGAGGCAAAACAGGCCTCAAAATCTCTGTCCTAATGGGTGTCATCAAAGGAAATACCAATTCATCTGGATGCAGCGCATGTAACATGCGTAAAGCATCCAAAAATCAGTGTCATTAAGAAGTGGGACTTCCCCTTGACATCCAGCCACTGCCATAGTAAGAGCTGGTTTTATCATTTCACACCGCAGGTACCTTCACTTCCCAAGAGAACGTGGAAATTTCTCCTCTGACCAAGAGTCAAGTCACCTTTTCTCTCTCTGTAGTCACAGTTTCAGCCAAGCAGTTTTCCATGAGACAGTGAAAAGTTCCTCTATTGTCAGCACTGAAAGCTTCTCTTAAAGTAGTTCTATTTTTTTGTATGTAGCCACATTTTCATCAAATTCAGTGCATACATTTTATGGAACAGATTGAAAACCTCAGGATTTAGGTTAGAAAAAGAACATGAAATGTAGGCTAGGCTATAGCGGGCTTTCTAGGGAATATCCCACTAAAGCAATCTCTTGATAGGTAAGGTATCATTCTGGCTGTAAAAGCAATGATTGTTGAGCACAGATTTTCAGTGGGCTCTGGAGGTTTAAAGTCTTGGAAAGACCTAATTTCCTTCAACACTATCTGCTTGCTTCCTCTGGATTTTATATCTGTATGAGTTCAGATGGAATACAGTATTGGGCACAAGAAATGATGACACACCATTAGCAAAAAAAACTTTGGTTTAATTTTCTGTATCTTATACATACCATTTAATGCTGTCAGGTTTGCTACAGAATATTTTTTTTTCATATTAAAACCAGCACTTCAAGGTAAGGAAAATAAATTATTTTTAGTAAATGGACAAAGTTCAGCTGGGGGGGAGAAATGTAAAATTACTTGATTTCTATTACATCAAAGTGGGCAATCAAATCTTTAATGTATCTGTTCCTATCTCAGGCATACCTATAACTATTTTTACAGCAGAAATATAAAACTCCACCAATGTTTTTGCTCCTGTTTTTGCTCTTAGTTAAGTTATATTCTGTACTCCATGAGGATCCATTTTCAGAGATATTCATACCACCTGCCCCATTCCAAAGAGACAGGATTTATTTGATAGCCAAGTGGCATTCTGCAAAATCATTAAACGTTAATTTAAGTTAAAACATTCTGCAATATCAATACATAAATCATCCTGAACACAGTATATACAGCTGCAAAGTTTTTTAACTAACTAGACAGACCACAAAGAATTTCTAACACCCTCTGGTTTAATTTTTCCTATAACTTATTTTGAGATGAAAACCCTGGAAGTGAAAGGGTTCCAGACTCATTCTTTGTGCTGCCTTTACAGGACATGCTGAACATCACAAGCTTCACAAAGACTGGGTGCACTGTGGATGAGAAGACACATTCTAGCGTGGGGTGGTTGCTTTGGATTTATTCCCCCCCCCTTCTCAAGAACTATTTCCACTCATATGTATGACCTCCACTGTTTAACTGATGACTATTCAGTGCATCATTGGCTGTTTTTCGTAATTCTCATTTCCTTTACGCTCCTCCTGAAAGAAATAAATCAGTATCTTGACTGATTGAAACACTTAACTGCCAGTCATCTTGCTTTGTCCCTTCACTGCCTCACACCAGCCTGCATGAACTCGAGAGATGCAGAGCAGTGATTAAATTCTAACACGGAGCCCTGAGAGCAATAACTAAGTAAGCAGTTATAAACAAATAACACAGTTCTTCATAATTCAGTAAAATGCATTATTTGATTTTGTGTGTGTTTTTGAAAGCCAGTCAAAGTAGCAGTGCTTTTTTACTAATGCAATAACATCATTGCTTAATGGTGGAAAGCACAGGAGAGCAATATAGGGCCTACAAATAAGAGTAAAATGTGCAAGCTTAACAATACAAGTTTATCTTCCTTATGAATTACCTAGGCAGTGCTTTTATTATATGAGATCCATTGTTTCCTGATCTGCAAATTGCTTCCTGAATCTATTAACAATAATGGGAGAAATGTGTTTTTCAGTCTTATCCTCCTAAAAAGAAAACCCAAACCACAATAAATCAGTCAAAGCAGGTGAGTCTAAACTGGAGACACAACCAAGGTATTTCAAGTATGCAGTCACTGGCTCCCTGGAACACTAAAGGATCTTGCCAAGGGTGGGAGCAGAGATATGAAAGGATTTAAGTGTAAACTATAGAATGATAGTACAATTCTGGAGTATTACCATGCGTGTGAGGGATTATCAAAGATCAGGTAGGATTTTTCTAGCCTTACTTCTGACACCTCCAGGGAAACAAATTCTGCAGCACTCTGTAGGAGATAAAGAACAACCCAAGTACATTAAAAGGCTCATAGATATAATTCCATGAACTACAAGCTTTCCTTGTAACTCAGATACCTTAAAGTGAACAATACTTACATCGTAGTCCTTGCGTTTCATATGGTTTTGGATGACATTTCCACTCACTGACTCAGTATTTGCATGTCTTGAATTCTCTAGGGAGGACCCAAGAAGCGTAATACTACTTTTATTCATATATCTTCCTCCTCCTAAATTCCAACACCACATCCCAAACTCGTTTACCCAAGCAGAATGCTTCATACATGTATAGCCATTAGCACCACCATAATTTTCCTGAATATGAAAGATAGAGATGGAGGTATTTCTAGATGCTCCTGAAAATTGAAGTCAACAGTCTGTACCAATATTATGTGGCAGAAGTTATATTGACTGTATTCTTGCGAATGACATACCACTTGCTGTGAAAACTCTAATATTAAAGTCACATTTGAATCACCACAGGGTAATTTGGTAGCATTAGAACAGCAAAACAAATACAGAAACCAAGGCATCTGAATTTGTCCAAGTGCTGTGACTACATGTAGAGCATTCCTTCTTCTTCAGAAGCTCTCCATCAATTCCCAAGTGCAAGAGCTCATCAAGCTGATTCACTTTCCAAGCTCCATTTCAAATCCTCTTCTCACCAACTACGCCCAAAGACCAGCATAGTTTAAATTTTGCTCTTCCCAGTCAACAGGAGTCAACAGGACTCTTGGTCTCAATGACCTCTGCACTCCACAGAAGTCATCAGCTGTAATGCATGGTCTCAAAAGAGTCATTGTCACGTGTACTGACAGAAGGAGGTAGAATTTTCCTTCAGCAGTTTCATTGAAATGACCAGACACAGAGTACCTTTATGAGTACACAACCTGTACGCAATACATTCTTCCAGTTACCTCTTAAGCCTTTGATCTCAAGGTCAGATATTTCACTGGAAAGATTGAGCAATTTATTTATGATGCTGCTATGAACAGTAACATTGATGAATAATTCCCTTTAAATAAGTTACCTATTTCAATTATCCCTACTCAAAGCTAGGACAGGAAGCACCATCTATTATTAAGGTTGTCTGGCACTTCCCACTCTAAGTCTCCTTTCAATTGCTTGCAACTTTGCCAGAATTTTATCTGTTCGGGCTACAATTTTACACGTCAAGTGTGTCTGCTTCAGGGTGATTTTCAGGACGCGAGGGGAGAGGAATGTGTTGAATCAATTCCAAGAGTTAGGCTGCAGGAAAATAGCATGCTTCGACCACACTAAATAATCATTATGAAGTTGCATTTGGAAAGTTTACTGGATTTTGAAACTGGAAATAAGATTTGTTATTCATATCATGGATCTGGTTTTCTTGCTAATCCTAAGAAACACCAAACTACCCAAATTATAAAACGATAGCCTTTACACTTGTCCAGTGACGACTCCTTTATACTAAAATCTCTCTACACTGTCACCATTTCCTGCATCCTCTAGAAGGAACTAAAACGCACATGCACATTCCTATAAACATTGTACCACAAAATGGGCTACCCTTGTAATTACTGCCTGAACTGCACTGAAACAAAACACTGGAACCAACAGCCAGAGGTTTGTCTTTCCATTAAGGCATCCAGCAAGCTGCTGGATTTGAACGTAAAAGGTTACAAGAACCAGAACAGAGAAACAGAGTTTGACATGAAATCTTGTATCACAAGAAGAGAAGAATTTATGACTTGGGAGGTTTAGCCTAGAAGCCAAGAGGCAAAAACACCTTCGTAGAATTAGAGTGAATGGAGACACTCATCTGTAAGAGAAGTGCTGCGTCTAGATAGGAGCCAGGAAAAAAGGAGAGTCAACTCATGGTACCCAGGAAACTGGGATTAAGAACTGATGCGAAGAACATGCATCTTATTTGTCTCTATTAACGGTCACAAAGAACATGGCAGGAACTGCTGTCACAGCTACTTAATTAAACCCAATGGTATAAGCCTGTCCACAGGAAGGACAAAAAAACTGGTCTCGACAATACACATGGATCTCAACACAATGTGATTTGATGTTACTTTTCCTCCCCAAAGCAAAACAGGAGTTCTATTTCACTTACTATGCTAAAAGCAAGATCTTCCTACCATTACTGCTGTACCTCTCAGTGAATATTATAAGCTGAATTATTTCAAATACTTTATTTCATTAGACAAATTTTCTAAGAAGACATAAATTAGGGCATATGGTTCATAATATTTTCACTTCCTTTCCCCATAACCCATTTCACTACTTTTACACTTCATCAATTTAAGCATTATTGCTAATATGTAACATTTAAACTCTGTCACAAGAGGAAAAAAAAAATCCAAATGTCTAATTAGAAAGCTATGATGGCCGTTTTGGAAAGTAGTGTTACGTTTTCTACCTACATCCAATACCTATGAAAGAATTCAAGTCAGAAGCAAATGCAGAGCTTACAGGCCCCCGGGTTTCTGTGCAGAGCAAGAGCTTTTTTACTGCTTACTCGGGTACAAGGAAAAACTGAATCCCAAGAGTAGAGAATCCCCACCTCTATGATTTACAGATACACAACAGCATAAAGCATTAAACAAGACTGTAAGAATGGCTGTTTTACCACAGTGTAAAACCAAGGGCAAGCAACATTTTTTATGTTAAGCATAACACATCCCTACACACAACCGAATCAACACCAATAATATATGAAACTACCTACAGCAGGAAGCGCATCTCTGACTAACACAAAAAAAGTTAACTGTGAACGTTAGAACATAGTTAGTATCAGAAACGCTGTTTTCTACCCAGACCTTCATACTGAAATATGACAACAATCTTTCTAACATCAACACATGCCAGAAAATCACGCAAGAAGAAAACAAAAAGAAGAAATACATGGGAAAGCTTTCACGAAATACCAAGGCGGCAAAAGTCTCCATTACAACTCACTGTCTGACTTACAATCGTCACAAAGATTTACAAGGAATGGTTTTACAAATCTTTGTGAACATAAGCAAACTCCACTTCTTCAAAATAAGCAAATATATGTCATATGTTAAGAATTCTTCTGCAGGTAGTATTGGCGTCTTAAAAGCGTCAGTGATTAGTCAGAATTATCACAAGAGGGGATTCAGAATTATTACGTCAGGGTTCTGAACGCTAGAAACACGTAAGTCTTCGTACTACAAAAACAAAAAATAAATGGGCTGTTCAAAAAAAAAGAATACATAACATATTAATCTACACATACACACACTCCTGATAGAAAGAATTAGGCCAGCAGATAACACCTTTAAAAATACCAACAATTAAAAGGTATCCCGCTCTCGTTTATTAACGGACCATTACACTGTTTCCCAAGTTACTAGTTAAAGATACAATTATTCAGAGAGGAGAAAGGAAGGCCCTGTGTAATAACACATCATACCTATAACAGCAACTGTTTCTTTTCTGTACCACACTCTTTCCTAATCTGTTTTTTCATGTCACATTTTTGAAATAATACTGGGGACACTGTAGCATAGCTTCTAAGGCCATAACAACAAAATGTAATAGGCTTCTTTAACTGTAAAAAAGTAACCTTTGGCATGTGAGACTGGAGGTGGAAGGGTCAGTAAGGCTGTTTTCTGGATGCTAAAGCTCAAGAGGTTCTCTTCCAAGCGTGGTACGTTGTTATGAAACGGTAAGACAGACTCCATTACTGATTCCAACTTTTATGGAAAAGCTTTTATATAACTTATATAATACATATATTACATATATAATATATATTAAGAACTTTTTCATAAGCTTTAAAATAGTCTTTAAAGAAGTTGAGAGAACAAACACCTTGATTCACTTGGGCAGCCCAGCTGCATACCAGAACCAGACTCCTACACTCACAACCTGTGCCTAGTTCCATACTCCACACCAGTAAGTCAGACCTCCCTCCCGTCGTAGTCACAGAATGGTTTGGGTTGGAAGGGACCTTAAAGATCATCGAGTTCCAACCCCCCTGCCATGGGCAGGGACACCTCCCACCAGACCAGGTCGCTCAAAGCCCCATCCAGCCTGGCCTTGAACCCCTCCAGGGATGGGGCAGCCACAGCTTCTCTGGCCAATCTGTACCAGTGTCTCACCATCCTCACAGGAAAGAGTTTCTTACTCGCATCTAATCTAAATCTCCTCTCTTTCAGTTTAAAACCATTAGCCCTCGTCCTAGCGCTCCACTCCCTGATAAAGAGTCCCTCCTCATCTCTCCTGTAGGCCCCCCTCAGGTACTGGAAGGGGCTATAAGGTCTTCCCAGAGCCTTCTCCAGGCTGAACAACCCCAACTCTCTCAGCCTGTCTTCATAGGAGAGGTGCCTCAGTCCTCTGATCACCTTCGTGGCCCTCCACTGGACCCATTCCAACAGGTCCACGTCCTTCCTGTGTTGAGGAAGTCATTTACACAGTATTTGCTCCTCAAAATGAGTGACCGTGACTTCTCTCACTCCAAGCTCTTTTCAGAGCACTGCAGACATCCTGAGTTGCTGCACCAGGATTCAGAAGTTTCCCTCTCACATTACTGCAGATGCATTAAGAATCATTACAAGCGATTACGAGCATCTCACCAAAACATTACATTTTTCATTTCAAAGGACATTTGTTTTAAAACAAGCCCTTTGTGAACTCTACTACAAATTGCAAGGCATTTTAGTCTCCCATGCTTACTTCTCAAGTTTTTATTACAACAATAAAGAATATAGGCAATATATTAATATTTAGAGGAATTTTGCTCTTCTACTTGCATCACCCTTATAAATTGTTCTCTGTTAATTAGTTATTTGATGTCAACATATTAGGAACAGCACAAAAAATACATTGCTGTCTGTACTGCTTTGTAACCTACGTGCTTGTCTTCTGCTAAAAGCTTTTCTTAAAAGTGCTATTATTAATTGCCAAGCACTGGAACTGTTCCTCCAGACATTTTCCTCATACTTGCAAGACAGGCAGACAAGACTTTCTCCACTTTTTCAACTGAAGTACAAGCTAAAGTCCATCTGAATACACAATTCATTCTATTGAGCACTGTGCTCTCCCTAATGCATCCAGCGTAGCCAACGTCTTACAGGAAGCAATTGCGGGAACAATCAAGACTCTCATAAGGACTTAACACAATTAATGTACACTATGTCGTCACGTCTGCATTTTATCTCATGCAGTGATACTAAAACATTAAGGATGCAGACTCCAACAGAAATGTCAGCAGTGACCAAAACTTGTAGGACAATCTTCTGTAGCTCCAGGCTGAATTTTTGGGCTCTGATTTACTAATGTGAAAACTAGAGAGCTATTACAAACTGTTTCTATTCTTGTTGATTATAACTTAATCTTAAATTGCTCTTTTTACCTAACACCTGCAACATTCATGTCTGAAACGGGAAGGAATCAGAGAGTCACAGAGTGATACGGGGTTGGAAGGGACCTCTGGAGTCCATCTAGTCCAACCCCTGCCAAAGCAGGTCTATCCTCAGAGATCCTGGTCACATTCTCAGAGATCCTGGTTCCAGTTTTGTTTGCTTTTCCTCCAGTATTGTTTCAATGCACAACAGTAACCCTACACTGACCTCCAGAATGTTTTTTTGGAGAAGAAACTGTATGTACCCTAATTTTCCAGAAACCAGCACAATACCTGGTGGTTTCTTGGGGCCCGTTTCTCCTAACAAATAAAACCCTGGACAGTTTTGGAAAAATCCAATGTCAATTTCTCTCATGAAAATACATGTCCACCTATGAAAATTAAATACATTCACTATCCTTCACCTAAGAGTACTTCTTTTCTAATAAAAAAATAATCGCTGTGAAGCGGCCAAAGATAATACAGCACAACCCACCAAATTGAAAAAAAAAAAATTATTATCTCAGAGGCAGTCAATTACAGACATTAAAATTGATATTATAGCTGATTTACTCATTGTCTACATGCAAATTATGCACATACTTCCAGCCACAAATAAGAAAATCAACACCGTATTCATCAAGACAATTTATTCTTGTGTTATTGGATCCACAAACCAAATGACATGTACCTGTACTATTTTCCTTCTCTGTACTACGCTTCTTCCCATCGCCACCGGAAAGTTCCATCTAAAAATAGTGATTAGCAGAATCGGCCATCCACAATGTTTACGGGTCATTTGCAATCTGTTCTTTGAACTAAAGATGATCTTTGCAATAAAGAACAGAGTTAGTTCTCTACAGAGGCTTGAGCAATATTTCAAAGTTTGATGCACATGAACTGCTCCCCTGGATTTCTGCTGTCGGGAAAAAGGAAGGCAACTAGAGTTCAGTGACAGAATAGGATTCTTCTCACCTAAATTTTAGCTGCCAGGACTGGGCATCTTGTATAACTTAACGAACTAGGCTTCTTCTATGAAGAAGAGAGAGTGATAGAACCGTCCCATGGAGAGTCTTCTCTCCACCATCTCTTCACCTTATCCAAGAGCCCAAGAGAAAAAATTACGCAAGAATTAAACATGAGAAATGCTATATTCAAATTGGACAACCACATGTAAGTACCTCACTGGATCAATAGTCCTGCCACACAAAAAAAAACCCCAAAACACAAGAGCTGCAAACGGAGAGCTCCTTTACGAAAATCACTTGCTGTTGTCAGGGCCAAAATTGGGGCTAACCATTTTTGTGGCTGTGGCAGAATTATTTTTCTAGTGTTGTTTCACAGCATAAAGCGGATTTCATGTCCTCCCCAGGACCATCGTGCACTGAAATCCAGAAACTGAAACTTGGCACAGTGGGATTCACTCAATAACAATTCTCACTTTTCTCTGAGGATCTGTATGCACCAAAATCAATTAGCATTTGCTACAAATGTAACATAGCAACAACGAACAAGCACTCATTTGATGTAAATCAGTCCAGTTCTTCTGATTTGAAAGAATTTTACCAAATTTCATCAGCTGTGACTCTCAAACAGTGCTTTTGAATAGCTTGCTCTATCACTAGGGAGGTAAGGATCATAAAATTTGAGTGCCAGGAACAGTAAGTGGTCAATTCAATTTGTTATCCTCTTTAGGACTTCTCAAATGTTTTATTTCTCTTGTTTTCAGAAGGAAGAAAAATGAGGTTGAATATATGAAAACTGCCACATAGGGATGGTGGGTGGAAAACAGTCCTGAAGCCATAATCTGAGATTTGATTGCCTCAGCAGCCACAAAACAAAAAACAAGCAAAAAAACCACCACCAAAACCCAACAAAACCCCACAAAAAAAAAAAAAACCAAAAACCCATTCATAAAATAATCTTTATTAAACTGACAATTTATTTTTTTTAGTGTTTTTAAACTCGAGCAAACTGCCAACATGCTGTGTTAAGTAGCAATTCCTGTTGATTTGTTTTGTATTAATTATAGCATAATTAAAAAGGGGAGTCTTTATTGTAATCAACTACCAGGTGTTTCAAAACAATAAACCTTGCAATTTTTCCAGTGACACTTCCAGTTTTACTGTGGCACACTGACCAAATTTAAAAATGTATACACATTTAGGGAGGAAAATCCTAGCATGGGAAAACCTTTATTATGTTAAAAAAGAGAAAAAAATCTCCGACCTACTAGGAAGACCCTTGATATTAGTGGTATAGCTGCTACAGTTAAGACATGAACGCATAACAGGTCATCTAATCTTGCCATTAAAAGGTTTGAATTTGCTAATACGCCTCAGAGCTTGAAGAAAGCTGCCGTAAAAGGCAGTAACAATAAAACCAACTTAACTGTGTATTTCATTACATCAAGGAATGAAAGGGAAAATTGAAATATTAATAAAATATTCACCGCATTGGCTGTTGATGAACTAAACAGCAGTGCAATTTCATGAATATCAGCTGGACTGCATTAAAGTTTAAAAGTATTTTGGTTTTTTTTCCTAATTACCTTTATGCTTGGCTTAATCACGTAGCTAGTTGGAAATTCCAGCAATGCACTGGAAGTCCAAGCTATGGGTGCATTAGCAAAGAACAAGGAAGCGGAGTCTCCTACACCACCATAGCCACAAGCAAACCACGATATGTTAAGAATTATTTGATTGGTAAAGGTTATAGAAGGAAATCAAAGAGAGGATAAAACTTAAATTCTTCACCCTAACCACCTGTTAAAAATAAAAATACCCACCATCCTGAATACAGAGAAAGTTTTTCTTGCCTCCCACCAACACTGACAGATTACTGTGAAGAAAAGATATGAGCTCAATAAGGGGAGAATTCAAGCGACCTACTACATGTTAATCTGGCAAAAAGCACATGCCAATTGAACTGTTCTGGCCAGTCTCCAGGCAGAGACTGACAGGTCCTGGAGACGCTGTCAAATTACTAACATGCTGTCTGCTTCTGCACGAGTCCTGCCGGCTTGGATCTCTTCATTCGGCTTGATCCCAGGAACTACTCGAGGCACCTGAAGAACTCCAAGGGAGGTTACGCAAGTTGAAGTGCTCTTTTTCTTTGCTGTTTTAGCGCAGTTTATTAAGAGCTGCATCTCAAGTAATTAGGAACAGAAATGAAACTTTTTTTCTTTGTACAGCGTACAGAGATCACTCTCATTTTTTCCCCTCAGTTACTTCCACTACTGAAAGAAAAATTTATAACCCTTTAGGCTGAGACATGACCAATACGATGCTGCTATTCTTAAGTAAGCAATCCATCGGTAGGTTAGAAGACAGTTATGTAAAAGAAAAATAAGAAATGTGCATTGCATCAATTGGATTCCCAGTAATTCAGGTTCTTCATTTTCAAATGGGCATATTTAAAGTCTTTGCATCTCTAAATTCTAAATGTGAAGCTACAAATATCAATAAACTTATTTCAACCTTTCAATTGATTGATAAAATTATTTTTGATAGGTAGAACTAAGACAGCCATATGTTTAAGAAGCTACTTTATGCTGTGTGTTAGTGACTCAACTTTTAATCAACAGCAGTTGGTATGAGTACAGGTACGAGATCAGATACAATAAAAAAGAAACTTTCCCATGACTTGAATAACACTGCAGAATCCACTGTAACTTTGGAACCTCTTGTGCTTACTGGAAAGAGTCCGTTCAACTCATTTAGTCCTGTCTAAAAGTTACATCAAGTGATTGTTCTTAATACCCATTATTGTTTAGTATGCATTTTTTTCCCATTTTAAAAAATATTAAAGTTTTGTAACCGATCATCTTCAGACTGTGGATTTTCTTCCTCGTTGTGAATCTTAAAGACAAGTGGAAGAGAAAAACTGTAGCAACGTGACACTGGAAATTAGGAAAGTGCCCATCAAAGAACCTCTTTTGGTTTTGAATACCATTTACACAGGCTAAGAACACTATACAGCGCATTATTCTGTTCTCTCTCTCATGTTGACCACACACAGTCCAAGAAAATTGTAACCTCACACAATTTGTTCCACAGTTGGAAAAGAGATAAGACCTTTCTTATTTTGCAGAGACCTAAAACAAGAAGAGTCAACCAGTGACTGTCAAACCTATTAACCTGCTCATCACTCACCCATGCTAAAGAGGTGCTTATGCTCAGCTGTCCTAAAATGAAAGGGGAGGCAAAACTAATCTCTAACCACAAAGCCAAAAGTTTTTAAACACTACATTTTAAAATAGAAGGGAGACACTTTTAAGCCAAAAAGCAACTCATGTCAATAGAGATTGAGCGAAACGTCCCTGAATTACACTGAGTAAGTGTAAGAGTCTCACAGCTGGGATACCTACTCACTCTAAAAGCAAAGAACTGTTTTCAGATAACTGTTGCTATGATCTTGAATTTCTGTAGACTCACAACTTTCCTAAGCTTCCCAAGAATAAAACTGTGCAGGTTTAAAAAAGTTCTTTCTACATATGAACACATGTAGACTGATAAGCTTCAGAGAGTATCTTGGGACCTAACAAATAGACTGATGGGTCCTACCACCTAAAAAAATAACACCAGAAAAGGGATTTGCACACCAGGAATTGCTTTAAAAGGCCACAACTGCAGTGCCTTGATGCTAATCAGCTCCCAATTAGCTTCAAAGCATGCTGGCCCCAACAAACACATTCAGTACCACTTATCATCAGCAACCCTGCAAAGATGAAAAGCAGCAATCACCCACAGCAAAGCACACCTACCAGTACCCCTATCACACTCACAAAGATATTTATACTGCTTTTTGCTACAAAAAGCATTTTGGGGAGATTCCAGCTCCGTCTTTAGCAATAATAGGAGGATTCTGTATTAGAGGACTCTAGAGGACTCTTGATTACCCTCAGTACTAAACAATGATACGCTCACATTCAGGTATGAATAATTCTAGCAGCCTTAGCAATATGCCTTGATTGTCTGCCTTTTCATGAATGTCCTCTAAATGTAATTTTCCGGTAACTACTCACTGAGGAAAAGCACCTCCTAAAACCACAGGGACATTGCCTAACATCTGAATCTGAAGGTTTTTTTGCAAGGCAGCAGCATATGCCTGCTAAAAGAAAACAAAACGGCAAGCACACATGCATGATAGGATTATTTGATTCAATACAATATAAATTAGGTCAGACTCCTCTTTGGAGAATTCTGTGTCAAGAACTAGGTGGTCCACTAAATTTCCATTCATTTGCCTTCAGGCTTGGGGAATTGCAAAGACTCTCAAGAAACTGATGTTCTTCTACCCACAAGAGTAATCCCTATTTGAGGGGAGGGGAGGGAAGGAATCACTCAGTGTAACCACTTGACAATATCTGGAGACCTGAGAAATCTTTATATAATAAAAACAGCAGCTAATAAATATTTGCATATATATAACACATACATACATGTATCTATACACAGAGATATACAAAATTCAACACAGAAAAAACCCAGCAAATGCTTTTGTATACTTAAAAATATAAGGTAGTTCAATACTTATGTTGTATATATACTTAAGAAAAGCAACAGTTTATGCACCCTCATTAAACCAACAGTAATGGAATGACAAGAGAAGCACTATCTGTAGAAAGTGCAAAGGATTACAGGAAAGAGATTACAGGCTGGAAACTCTGCCTGGCAGGCTTCTCAGGCTCAGGAATGTAGTATTTTTAAAAGTTTACTCACAGTTATCATGCCTCATCCCTGGAGGTGTTCAAGGCCAGGCTGGATGGGCCTTTGAGCAACCTGGTCTAGTGGGAAGTGTCCCTGCCCATGGCAGGGGGCTGAAAATAGATGATCTTTAAGGTCCCTTCCAACTCAAAGCAGTCTAATATCATCCTTCCTGATTCTACAAGCAATTAAACCGAATCTTCAAGGCCGTAAGATCATGCCAGCTACTTCACTTACCTAAGAAGAGGACTGAGTCACATCTTGGTCTGACCTTCAGCGGTCCTGTTGCTCTACTAGGGACAGATTTGGTCACGATATGCAGCTGAGTCTAAAGAGCTAGGTCCTTGATAGCTGCTTCCCCCCCAGCTGGGGACATGAGAGCCTAAAGCCTCTGCACCTGCAGAACCACACAACCGGCCACACCAGGGTACAAGCTTCACTCTATCGCCTCAAAAAGCAATATACTAAGAGACAAAAGCTGACAGGTCTCTCTCTGATACAGTTTTTCAAAACAGCCCACATCTTGAAACAGACCCACCACCGAAAAATCAGTTGCACGGACCCCTCTGTACCCATCATGGCTCACGCGAGCAGATTCTGACAAAGGATTCTTGTCTGCGACTGAACCTCCGAAAATAAAGACAGGTAAGGACGTTGCACTACAACCACTTCTACCACAAGTTCTTGCAGTGTTTGTTGCTTAAAAAACTGAATGCCCCTTCCAAACAGAAGTTTCATACCGCACAGTTAAAACCAATGACACTTCTTACATTTATAGCACTTGAAAGGTGTTTGATGGCGGTGTAAGATTAGACACACAGATGAGGTTGCACACAGTAGCGTGGTAGCTTTCCTGTAGCTCACAGTACCAGGTTTACTCACTTTTTCTAAGTTGTGACAATTCTGCTGCCTTTAAACAGAAAGGGAAGATTGATTCATGGATGAAATTCTTAAACCAGCACCATGAAATGTAATTTTGTTGTAGCTAGACTGGGCACAATCTAGTGTTAAGGGCAATATCCAGAGTTACAGGTTCTCTATGTGGTAAGTCAAAGTATGAAAATGAAAATGTTTAAATCTGATTAATTACTTGGTTTAGAATATATGCTTTTCATTCTACTGTATGAAAATACTCATAATAAAACAGTGCAGCTGATGAAGTCAAGCACTCCTTTACAAAGGCTGGCAAATTTGCAGAACAACACTTGAGGTTCAGATTAGTAAAATCCTAATGAATATCTACTCTAATACCCATGTAATTGCATGGAATGCATTTGCAAGTGGTACAATTAAAAAAAAAAAAAAAAAGGAAAGGAAAAAAAACCACTGGCACAACTGAAGTCCAGGCTGTGTTTTCAGTGCCAGTTGAAGGGACTCAAGTGACAATCTGGAAGAATGAAGACTCCCCCAAGAAAGGAAGAACCACTATAACGATTTCCAATTCTTTTCCACATCACATATGCTTCAATCTAGTGGTGCAAGTACAAATATACTCAATTTCATCATTTTTGTCCCAGACAACAAAACTGCTTTCATATTTTACCCAGTGATTGCTGCATCACAAGTGCCCACCTCTTCTCGCACGCTGTACGAGGAGCTGGGTGCTCAGCACAGGCTCCTGAAAAACTTTCTTGGAACTAGATACATGAACATTGCTTCACATACATGTTACACATTGCACGGCTCTACACTTTCCAAAGCCAGCACATGGCATCTTCCTACCCATAAAAACAGGACAGTACACAACTTACTTTATCTCACAAATCCACCAAAATGATTTAAAGATAGACCTAGTATTGTAAGAGTAAAACCATGGATGGGCTGAAGGCAAGCACTGCTGAAATAACACCAAAGAGAACAGGACATAAGAGCGACCAAGTAATAATGTACTTTCATTCCTAAGTAATTGGCTGAGCAAACGTATTGAGATCCAGCAACTCTGATTAATTTTGCAAGAACGCTTGGGTAGTGTTTATAAAAACCAAGTCATTACCTTGACTAAACATTGACTTGGACGGTTAACTTTAACCATCAAGATCTTGACTAAATATTGACTGGGAAAGTTAATTTGAACTACAAAGTCTAGAAAATCTTGGTCCCCTTTACTCATATTTGCTATCACTTTAAAATGTAAACACAGTTATAAAAATAGGAGCTTTCCCACCTAATCAATATTTAGCTGGGTAGCTTGGCTGTTGCTAAAATTCAATACAACTATCTTGCAAAATTTGAAATCTAGAATATTTACAAGAAACGAGGCCTGTTATGGATGAGAGAGAAAGGTCAATCTTGCTGTATTTCACTTGAGCAAGGATGTTTTAAAAGTATTAAAAAAGAATCACAAGGTTCATGCTTTAAAAATTTTTTTGATACATGCATGTTTAAAAAACCGTGCCTTGCCCTAAGAACCAAGCCAGGCTTGAACCAGGACAATGTGTTTACTCTGGTACCTCTACTTTTGAAGCCCTAGTAGCAGCTACTTCAAGTCTACATCCTCTGCCACTGGTGTCACTTCATCATGTGAGGTCACGGGTCAAAGGACACACACAGGGCCCCTTTCACTAGCTGAGTTAAAAAAGAAAAAGAAAAAGAAGAAAATCAATTTCAATCCTCCTAAGATGAAACCACTGATGTGTGCAGCCACTAAAGTCCCAAAGGTAATCCTACAAGAAAACATGATGGTGTCCTCCATCACTGTGCTGAGATACTGTTGAAGTGCAGCAAAATCACCTATGAGCTATAGTCCAAGATCAGCATCTGTATCAAAACACTCCAAACAATAAATCTGAACTTCTAGACCAACGCCAATAGTGCATTTTAAATGTGCAATGAAACAAAGTGGTAATTACAAAGGGGCAAGGAATCTTATGATTCAGGAAGGTGTTACGTATGTGGCCAGAGAAATAAACAATGCCTGTGAATCCAGCGCTATTTCCACCTAAAGTTTCATTTCAAGAGTTTGAAAGTGCCTTTTAGCTTTGTGCCTGAATTGCTTTTTTAATATATCAGCTGCCTTTGGCACACTCAACGAAAAATAGCTTATGAGCAAATATAAAAGATATAAATCTCAGATACGAGTAGAAATATCAAAGTAACTGGTGAAAACTTGCTCTTCCGTTATTTTTGAGTATAGTAGTAAGGAACAGATTGATACTGGTGTTATGGGGGGGGGAGGGGGGTAAGGGTGGAGAATGAAAGAACAATAAACAATACAATCATCAGTAGTTTAACACAGCGCTGTGTCTTGCAACGGAAACATACTGTGAAACAGCTTGCAAGATAAGCTTCATCAACGATAAGTAATTTTTATTCCGTCTGAGTGGTTGAAAACAATAAACATGATTAAATGCTTCAGACATGCATTCAGAATTTAGACAAATGGCAGAGAGTCCCAAGGACTTTGCTTTTAAAACTACGTTGGGGGCAAGACCTAAAAATGAACTTAGCCGTTTTGAAACGCACAATAAAAACAGAAGTTCATAGGGAAATTAAAAACTTCCCATTCATCTGCAAGCTCCACGGCTGTCCAAACCAGAAACAAGCTTTGTTATTTGCTCTTCAGATGAATGCTGGTCCCAGTTCCCTACCTCGCTACTTTACCATGCAGAGAGGCATTTCAAATGTACCGGTCACGACCATGAGCTCCCATGGGCTGAAACACCCTGCAAAACACAAAAGAAAGAGGTGGCCCTGGCTCCCGGGGAGTTTACAGCCCGGTGCTTGTCCCGCCGGTCCTCCTGGGGTCCTGTCGCCACTGTCCCGCCCCAGGCTGGCAGCGAGCCCCTGCCCACAGCGAGCCCCTGCCCGCAGCCGGCACCCGAGGAGCAATTTTCAACTTTAACTAATTCAAAGCTGTCCGTCCGTGCAGACGTTCCTGGTGACTCGGTGGCCTTGCACGACCATAAAAAAAAAGGAAAAGCACCCAAAATATTCAGCTCGGGATTTTTTTGTTTGTTTGTTTCTTGGTTGGTGTTTCCCTCCCCCCCCCGCAAATAATGGGAAAGGAGAGGTACATAAACCCACAGCACCCCATAAAGCGACGGTTCGCTTTACACCCGCTCCCTGGCCGCCCGCAGCGGGAAGGCGAGGGGGGGCCGGCGGCTCCTCGCCCGGGACCGGAGGGCGGCTCCCGAGGAGGGTCCCCGGCCCCGGCTCGGGATGGCGAGCTGGTCCTCCCCCGCTGGCCAGCCGCCCCGCAGCTCCAGGCGCCATTTCCCCGCCGCTCCTCAGCGCGGCGTCTCCCGCCGCTGCCGCACCTTCCCGGGGACGGCGCAGCCCAGCCGCCGCCGGGCTCCCCCACCGGGAGACCGGGGACCCGACAGCCCCCCCGCGGCCGCACCGAGGGGAGCGGGGCACGGCCGCCACCGAAACTACCGAAAGCGGGAGCAGCCCCGGGAAACCCCCCTCCCCCGGCACCGCTGGGGGGTCGCGGCGATGGAAATCCCGCAGCCGCACCGCGTCTGTGGGTCCCCCCCTTCCGTGTTTTTTTTTCGTGACCCCCCTCCAGGGGACGGTGAGTCCGGGCCGGTGAGGGATGCGGGGGGTTTTGGGAGGGGTGTGAGAGAAGCCGCCTCTGCCCCGCGACTGGGCTGGGAGAGGGATAAGCCGCCCACCCCGCTCCCCTCCAAGCCGGCAAGTTCCCGCGACTCGCAGCCCTTTCCCCCCCCACCTCCGGGTGACGGGAGAGAGCGGGGAGAGGCAAAAAAAAACACCCCCAAACTTCCTCCGGAGGGACCTGCCCTCCCCTGCCTGCTGCCGGGAGAGGGGCTCCCTCCCGGGGCGCAGCAGCCCGCTGCCCCCCGGCCCCGAGATGGGGCGCCCCCCTCCCCGCCCCGGCCGCCGAAAAGAGAAGGGAGCCGGCGCCCTCACCTGCCCCAGCGAGCCCTCTCCTCCTCGCATTCCTCTGCTCCCCATCGTGGGCGCAGCAGCTGCTGTTATTCCTTAGGATACACATGGCTCGTCCATGCTGGGAGAGCCGCCTTCCCGCGCTGCCTGCCCTCTCCGGCCCCCGCCAGTGCGGCGCTGAGGCCAGAGGGAGGGGAAAAGGGGAGGCGTGTGGCGGAGGGAAGCTGCTGATGAGGGGTCGGTCTCCTCCTCCTCCTCCTCCTTCTCCTCTGCCAGGGCTGGGGGGTCTCGGCGCCGTTGGTACAGCTGGGCAGGGAGAAAGAAGGGGGACGAGAGGGGGGTGGCTGGCTGGGTTCTCCCCGCTCAGGGCGGGGGGGGAAGGGACGGCTCGCCCACTCGCCCCCAACCTGTCACTCGCCTCCGGGGTAGCCCCCCGTCTGAGGGAGCGGCTGGCGGCCCCGCCGCCCAACTCGCCTCAGCGCCGCCCGGCTCCCGCATCACCGCATCTAGCGGGGTCGGTAAAAAGGGGGATGGGGGGGCGGTCAGCGGGTCAGTCAGGACGACCCGCCAGCCCCTGCCCACGCGTGAAACTCGGGTACGGCGCCGCCAACACGGTCGTGTCGTGTGCCCCCCCCACATCCCCTCGCTCCCGTCCCTCACAGCCGCGGGGCTCCCTGCCCGCACAGGAGCGACCGTGGCCGGGCTGTCCCCTTCCCCCCCCCCCTACCGGCTCCACTCGTGAGCTGGTGGCCCACGGGCCGTGAGGCGCACACCCTGTGGGGACGGGGGACACGGGGGCGGGGGCGCCGTCACACCGCTACTAGCGTGGTGTTTTTCTCATGGCTTCTCTCAGTCACCCATGAAAATTTAATGAGGCATTTAGGGCTGTTACCTTCAGAGTCAATGGAGGAAGCATATTTAGCCTAATGCACTTGCTGCCGAGCCAATAGGTCTATTGCAGGCAGATCAGAAGTCATGGAGAGACTCGCCTTTCAACACAAAATTCACGACCCATTAAACTTATTCTGTGATAACAGCTTCTTTACAAACGGAGCCCCATAGAAAGCAGAGGCTGTCATGCACTTCCTGAAAGGATTTACATACAGAAGAGAAGTACATTCGCGAGGTTATTGCTATTTCACTAGTATTATCTCCAATCAAGGCATAAAAGCGGCTCTGCTCTAGCTAACTGAGGTAAATGACTAAAAGAAAAGCTTTTTGCAGCCTCCAGGCAGATCTGATTCACCTCCCGGGTCTGAGTGGCAGCGTCTCCTTTGGCTGACAGAAGAAGAGGGCTCAAACCATTACCGAGCATCCGAGCTGATCACAAATTACAAGCAAGACGTTATGCCGGGCACGCAAATATCTAACTGCTGATGTGCACTCTTCGAGATGACAGTCAGGGAGCGATCACCAAGATGCTCGCAAGGTAGAAAGATGTCTACAGGCTATTTTACCTCCCACTGACAGGCAGGAGATCTGAACCCATGTGGCAACATGCTTAACAGGGCAGGGAGCGCCCATCCGAGAGCAGAGGGAAAGGCTGAGCAAACAGATTGATTGAAAGTGCGAGCAGAGATCCGATAACATTCTCAAATATTTTCAGCTTCATCTTCCTCAGTCCTTCTTTCCATAGCACATTAGGTATTAAGCATGAAAGATAAAGTCATCTTTAAAGTCACCTTTACGACGTAACAAAAATGCACTTCAAAAGTCATACCACGTTTATAGAAGTAGTTGCTGGAATGATTCAAGGATTGGAGCATCTCCCTTATGAAGAAAGGCTGAGAGAGCTGGGACTCTTTAGCCTGGAGACGGCTGAGGGGAGACCTTATCAATGCCTATAAGTATCTAAAGGGTGGTTTGAAGGAGGAGGGAGCCAGACTCTTTTCA
>JAOXNO010000004.1:30023790-30049500 GCA_028565335.1 Limnodromus scolopaceus
GTCAAAGTCTAAACGGGGAAAGAACTGCAAATAAATGGAAAAAAAAAAAAAACCACTAAAAAATAAAAGGGGAAGGAGGAGAATTATCGAAAATTTGGGATTTTTTCTGCTTTTGGCAGAAATTCAGTCGTTTGGGTTTTTTTCCATCAGGAAAAATGCATCATCAACACCCGAAAATCACCCGGGAGCAGCACAAATCACCCATCGTCAAGACGCTGTTTTTCACCCCAAAAGCACCTAAAAACGCCTCAAAACTTGGGATTTTCAGGAAAAAGAGCAAAAATCTCGATTTTTCCACTCAATTTTTTCTTTTCCAAAAAATGATCTTCGTTTTCTGCTTCAAACCTGCAAATTCCAGCGAATTCAGAGTAAAAATCCTAAAGAAAAAAAAATCAACCAACTGACCCAAAATCCACCCAAATGGGAGATTTGGGGATCCCCCCCCCAAAAAAAAGGGATGTTTTTTGGTGAGGAAACGGCAATTTGGGGATTTCTTGCCCCAAAATGGGGGCGTTGGCTGTGGATGCCGGGGGGAATTTTGTCATTGGCCCCCAAAATGCTGATTTTTAGGGCAGAAATGGGATGTTTGGTGGTTTGGGGGCAAAATGGGGGTGGGTGGGGGAGAAAATAGAAAGAAAGAATCAATGCTGTTGTTTTAGCCTGACACGAGGGGACCCAGAGAGCACCCTGGCAGGGGGGAGCAGGACACAGCTGAGAGGCCAAAGCCATCCTTGGCTTCTTCCTACCTTCACTTTCCTGCCTTCCCCTTAGGAACTTCCCTTGATGAACAGAGACAGAGCTGGGCTTTTAGCCCTGTTCATCAGCAAATTTCTGACAAAATAGATTTTCAGAGGAAAATATTGATTTATTGACACTGAGATGTTTTAACCTTCAATGCTCTTCCTTCCCAATAGCTCATTTGCTGGTTTCCTTGGGAATCGGGACTTCCATTGCCCACTGCCTTGGGCAGTCCCACCTGGCACATCCACCTCTCCTCACTGGGGAGAGGGATGCAGGGGTACCTAACTCACGACCAGGGACCCCAAGGTTTTGGGGCTCCGTGCTTCCCAGTAAGGGAGACAGAGAGAGAAGAAACACTGCAGGTCCCACAATCCGTTTCAATGGTTTTTTAAAACACTACCTCCATGTAGAAACCCAAGCAAGCTTCAAATGAGTGCTTATCTCTCCACATCGCTTGAGTGTCCCAGAACCCTGACACCAGAAGCAAACTAACCAGATCACTCCATATCTTCTTTTGGCAGTATAATACCCGTACCTGGACTTTTCTAGCTCATTCACAGTTAACTCTCTTCGCTTCTGCAATGTAACACATTCTGTGCCTCGTTTCCCCTTAGGAAAAGGAAAAAAGCCACTGCCTTTCTCTCCACTCCTGTCTAATTTACACTGTAACCTCTTTGGGCCAGGACCTATTTCTTGTTAGGTGTTCGTACAGCGCCTAACACAAAGGCGACCTAATCGCAGACCCTTTTTTAATGCAAATGTAATAGAGAACTGGGCTGTTTGAACAGAGAGGGTAATTTTGGTCCCCCTCGGTAATGGACTTTTTCTCTGGGAAGGGATAATTGGACTGTTTTGTCATTATTCTTTTTAAGTGAGGTTAAGGTCCTATTGGTGGTAAAGTGAAATATGTATTGTGGGCTAATCAGCAGTCCATATCAAAATGTGCTGAGGCACAGCATTCACTGAACTCAAAAGATGGGTTGTACTAACACAATTAAAAGAATAATTTGGCTATGTACACATGCAGATCATTATACTCGGCCGTCTTCCTTTTACTGCAGATCACGCAGAGGAGGGTTTGAAGACTAGCATCATGTCCATAACAATTATGGGTCTAGACAGAGACCTGCCTGAAGGCATGAGCTACAGTTAGAGCAGTTTAAGCTACTGCCTCCTCCAGAGGAAGCAATCCAAGAGGCAGTGGTACTCACGCTCCTCGTCTACCACAACAGGCAGTAAAACAGACTTCAGCCCAGCGGCAGGTTAAGCTGAGCTGCTTCACTTCGCTTTGCAGAGGACTAAGAGGACACACGCAATCAGTCGATGCATCTCAGCTGGGGACAGCAGCTTTTAAAGCAATGGAAGTGACCTGCTAGCAGCTGGTTATGTTTTCTTGCTCCAGAGTCAACAGGGTCAGTGAAGATGCAACCTGGTAAATCCAGCCCAAGGAAGAGCATCCTTCATTCTTAGATGCTACAAGTTATTGAAAGGCTGTTCCTCCTCACACAGGGAAACATGTTTTTCACGGTGCCAGGGTACAGAACTGAAAAAAATATTCTTCATCAGCTTTGTTGTCAAATACATTTCAAATGCAGCAACCTCTATCTTGGTGCTATTTATTTCAGTCCAAGAGGAAGCAAAGGACTGCCAATCTTCCATCATTTCTTAGCATGAAGGTCAGCTTATCAGAAAATAACATCAGTGGCAGACATTTAAAATACATTTATTCCAAGGTTTCTCCCACCCTTTCCCATGAATAGTAGATTTAAAGCCGCTACTAGATAGTCCAGCTTTTCCAAACCTATAATGGGTTATTCTGGTCAGTCTTTTAATGCAGTGAATCTGATTTGCTTCCGAGAGCAAGTCAGAATGTTGAAACGAATCACAAAGCCATACGTGAAATATGCTTTGGATCTAGTAGAAACTTTCTTCCCCTCCAAAATTCACATAACCAAGATTTAAATCAAAGAGGTCCTCCCCACGAGCATGCAGAAAGAAAAATCCTTGGCTCCAGGATTTACACCTTTCTTTAGTAAGATGGATCCTAATTCTGACAACCTCCTACAGACATTGCAGAGAAAACCTGCTCATTCCAGCTGTTACCTGAGTCTCAGAACTCCTTTTACACTTAGATTTTAATCCCCTAATTACATGACTTGTAAGCTACTGAACTATCTGTTCAGGAGAAATTGTCCAGGATGTCTTGCAGAAAGAAAAAAGTGGTGTGTTTCTGCAATGTTTAATTTTCACACAATGAATAAATATTGGACCAAACCTACAAAAGCCAATCTGAGTAAGAAAATAATTAGCCTTCGCTCATTCCTTTAAATGCCAGGGAAAAAACTGTCCACTGTATTTGAAATTTCAATGCCTTTTTTTCCCAACGCCTTAGGCATTAATGGCTTTTAAACAGGGCATAGTATGTAATTTTCTTAAGGCAATTTTCAGTGTTTTTTCACCTTCAGAAAGAATGTACTGGGTTAATCTTTCCCTGCTGACATCATAAGGATGATTTCTCCAGTTAAAAAGGTCTTCAAAACAAAAGGAATATAAAAAGAGTTCATTTACAGTTTCTTTGCTGAGCAGACAAACCATACTCTTGGATGGTTCAATGACAGCCTGTGGGACAATTGTCCATTCAAATGATTATCATATTGCAATATACATCCCAGCAGTCCCTGAATAAATTCTTACATTACGGCCCAGGCTCTGCCGTATAAAGAATTTAACCATCTCTCATTTGTGACTCAGGAGACCTGGGTTATGCTCCTGCATTTGCCATTGCCCTCTACTCTGTTGCCCTGCAAAAATCTCTTTGCCTGTATCTCTGTTTCTCCACCTCTAATATGGGGATCAGGATATCTTTATAAAACACCCTCCTGTAGAGGGATCAATGTATAATTGTTACATTTCACCCTTTCGAACGGCTCTCTTGGAAAGCAAAGAATTTCAGTCTTCATTTAGGGTACAAAAGCCGATGTGTCTATGGCATTTTTAAAGACACTTTCCCATCAAGCTCTGAGAATGTGTAAATGAAAATACCTCTGAAACAAATTCTGTTTGTTTTTCATCCATTGTCTGTATACACTGACACGCAGTTCATCTTATCTTCAAGGGGAAAAAAAAGTTAGCACTTAAGCACTTATTTCTGCTGAAAAACCATTCATATAAATAAAAGAGAGACAGAGAGAGACAAAGTGCTCTGTATGGACACTTTAGGCTGACAGAGAAAATGCTCCTGCCACAACAAACTGGAGCACACTCTGGGAGGACAGCACTACTCTTGATTTTCATCTTTTAAAGAAAATGAAGAAGAATGAATAGCTATGCCTCACTTACTCTTGAAGCAAATCAAAAGGAATATTCTGGTATCTATTTTTTATCCTCCTGTTCTACTTAATGAAAACAAAAGACCTAAATATTTGATTACTTCCCCTCTGTGTCAAAAATAATAGTTCATGTCCTTTCTAGTTTGACAGAAAGGAGACTTGTTAGATCTAAGTCCTTTCATCTGAAACGCTATCACACAGGTTTGCACCGGTCTAACCTATTAAAATAAAGTTGAGCTCTGAAAAGCTTCCTTTTTTTTTCTTCCCCTTTCGGAACTGCACTGCAAGCAATGATTAGATTGCATTTGCCAATAAATCCATAGGGATCAGTGAACCAAAATAGCTACTCCCTCTCAAACCTATCAATTAACAGGCTTCCTTTGTTAATGATGTTACCATTTCACGATTTGCCTTAAACCTTACCCCATTCCATCCTGCGCCCTCCAGAACAAACAAGACCCATGCTACAGGCTGCGCAAAGTGCATTTAGGACATCCATGTTTGTGAATTTGTATTTTAGCAATTTCAGCAACACTCACGGTTTTAACGAGGTGGAATCTCAGACATGCAGGATCTTTCACAAATATGTGGTTCAGGCGAAAACATGTCTCAGCAAGAACACACTATGTCAGTACAGAAAAAAATTAAAGGGACCAGAAACTGATTTGAACTAATAAAGTCATAAGATGATAAGGGAGGATAATTTTAAGAAATTTATGTGTAGGCATATGGAATTATATTTCAGAAAATCACATGTGGCATACAATTACAAAGAATCAAGGAAGTCATGGGAAGAGTGACCTTAGCCCACCGAGGTCATTCAAATTATTCTAATAGCAACTTCCTGCTTGCCAGTATTAGCCATAAATCGGGGTGGTTTGACTTGTTAGTGGTATGGGTTTTTCTCGACGTACCGAATAGTACATTTTATTACAGCACAGATCCCATTTAATTCCCACAATTTTCCCTCCACCTGCATTGTCAGGTCAGTTGTTGACCCAGAGAACCCAGTCTTTGCACCTGGCTGTACCCCGGTTCTGCTACTTTCCCACTTTGCCCCTCATTTTTCCATCTACAGCAGATATGTTTTACACTGTTCTTGAAAATTAATGCTTATTATGACGCATATATTTATTTAAATAGAACTTCTATTTCCAGTAATTACTGGTGCAGCAGTATTTTTCTTGCTGATGCTTTAAGTAACCTGAAGAGTAGAAGAGAGAGAGGGAGAAGAAGGAGATAAAAAAAGCAGTTTAAATGACTCCAACCTTTTAGCGGAGTTGTGCCAGTCTGAAGCTGAATAGATCATTCGGAGTGTTCTTTCCAAATGGTTGTGTAACCAAAAAAAAAAAGGAAATAAATCAGGACATGATTAGTCTCTGTAGCGAGAACTAGGTAAGAGAACAAATCAAATTTAACACTAGGAAAGCAATAATGGAAAATGCCTGTCTCACCGACAGGTCCCTTGAGATAAACAATCTGACAGCGCTGAGCTGAGCCAAGCCAGGCCAGTCTTCCCATCAGAACCGCAAAAGCCACTTGTCCATGGTGAGAACTTTCTCGAAAAAAATATCTGCTGCAGTCTGTCCCTTGTTAGCATTATGGATCTCTATCTTTAGCAAAGATAAGCAATTTAACAACATGTTATAATCCAGAAACTTATTAGTCACCCTCTGAGATACTCAATTAACATTTTCACAACTCTGAGAAGTCAAAAGGAGCCAAAAACTCTCAAGTACCTTTGAAATAGTTAACACTATACAAAGGCCGCAATTTTTTCTTACTGTTTTCCCTTCCTAACCTCATCATGCAACAGTCTCTCTAACATTTCCAGGCTCACCCTCTGATCATCACTGTGTTAGACATTTCCTACCACCACGAGCAAAAAACCAGCCACAGGGAGTGTGGAGCACTGAATGCAGATGTAAGAAAATGAATATGAAAACTACAAAGGCTTTTGTTCCATATGATGAAAGCCAACATCAGTATGGATTACACCACTCAAGGAGAAGCCAGCTAATAGAGCACTCACAAATCATAAGTCATCCATTTTGCCCTCACAATTAATTTTGTATTAATTGTAGAAGAGTAGCATGGCCCTGCCTAAGGCACTACCACGTACTCAGGGTAACCCGAGCAGACATTCTACCGTTCAACAGGTTATCAACCACCTATGAGAAATCAGAACTAACCATGGAACAAAGTGACCAAAGAACCTCATCCTACATTTAGCAAACCAAAATCGCTAGAGTGACCATTACAGGAGCTCTTCCTTTCCCACTCCTCTGGCCCAGCAAGTCCCAGTCTCTCCAGCTCAGGTCCACAAGCCAGGCTTGGTGCCTCCACCTGCTTGTGAGCACCCAAACCAGTAGGGAAATTGTGAAATAGATACTGCCTCCCCCACATTAGCCGACACAAGTGACACGTCCCTGACACAGAGTTTAAGGGGGAGATGCAGCCCCATGCTGTGAGCCATGACTGCAGCCTTTCAGCTCACCTTACCACCCATCAGCACTGCATTTAATTCCCGACTTCCACCCAGCCAGGAAAAATGAGATGGTGAGAAATTTATTAGGCTTTATAATCATGCATAACAATCTGCTGTACATCACGACTATAACTGGAAAATATGCCTGACAGTAGAATTTCACCCTCGTTAGATAAAATGAGGAAAGGTGATTGTGTGTGATCCTTGCCCCATGCTTCCATTGTGAGAGAGAAAGGAGACAACTGACAACAGCGTTTCTTATTAATTACACATTATCTCTTTGAATAGACAGGGGCATAAAGGTCTGTCTTCTGCTCACTCTTTTTGCTGGTACGATGTAAAGAAATACTTTTATTAATTGGACAACAATACTTTGGGCTATGAAATACTTAAACTCCTAAACCCTACACATGAATCTGGAACTAAGAATTAGATATTTCACTTTCCAATAGACATCAAGGGGGACCAATAGTGAATTTTACCATAACTAAAATTACTAGAGCAAAAAAGCCACTCAACACAACCAACAAAGAGACACATGTGCCTTGTGTCTGATCTCTCTCCTGCACAAGAGGGTCTGTCCTTATTCAGCATGACCTGCCTTTCTATTAAAAATGGATAAGCAAGGAGACATGACTTTATTTGTTCAAAACCACCTACATAAATTGTCCCTTGCTCTCTCTGCAATGCTTGGTGGTCAAAGCACTTAGGGTGTCAGAAAACCGAATTCTACCTAGAGGATCTTCCCCATCTTGGGCAAGAAATCCTGCCTACTGCAGGCTACCATCAAGAAAATTCCAGATAGACTAAATGCAAACATCCTCTGCTCCGTTTCCCCACCCTGACAAATTTCCAGTTACTCCTGGAAGCACTCACCAGTTTCCAAAAAAGCCAGGTCCCTGGGATGTCTCCTTTCCTGTTCAATTCCAGCTCAAGAGCCAACTCTCCTCACAAGTGAGCCTGGAAGCTCTCAGGTGGGCAGCTCACCCACAGCTGGCTCCCTTCAACCCTTCCTCAGCCCTTCTGAGAATGATCTAAGATCTCAGAATTAAAAATTAATGCATTCGAGTGTTTATACTTATCTCCTGTTTCGCAGAGAGGTTTTTGAGCGTTTCAAACTCACTTTTTTTAAGGTTTTTCTCCATCAACTATAAGCACAAGCAACCGAAAAGCAGAGCAAGCTGAGAGGTCGAGACCTGATGCCCTGAGAAAAAGACAAGACACCTGAGAGCTGACAAAACTCGTTTGAACATGGACATGATGCTGTTAGACTGAAGTGCACAGAACATGTCCAGAAGCGACTGGACTCCTTTAAGTAGTTACACGGTGCTATCACAGGATTTCAGAAACCTAAAGCACTGGAGATTAGTGCTTTAAAACCTCAGCTGACCTAAAGCAAAAGGGACAGGTGCCAAAGAATAACCACTAATCGTTTGTCGGTGATCTTATTTGCCTTCCTCCTGCAGTACTCTGATTTTACTCGCTGGGTAATGCCAGAGTAAAGATGGTCCCTTCAGACTTCCCGTATGGGTCAGTCATGGTACTCTGCATATAAATTGGCTGCACTCATTTGTAATGTTTTCCTTCCTCTGTTGCACTGCTTCTTGATTAATTAGTGCCATTAAAGCACCTAGGCAGAGTACACATGACAACTTGCCTTGCATAACAGTGGGAAGAAAGAGCAGGTCCTTCTGAATTCAGGGAAAAGTCTCTGAAGTGTAAATAGATAAAGATAATCAAATTCAGACTAGATTAAAATTAACAGACTATCAACCGAGTGACACTATTAATAAATGTCCACAACAAGCAGGGACAGAAAGGACTCCGAAAAGACCAAACATAATTTAATTAAACAAATGAGAACATATGAAAGAAACCATAGCAGATAACTACATGAAAAGACAAATAAAGATTTCAGCAATAATTGCTGTTATATTATTCACTGTATAAAACGAACTGTATCAGTGTTCCTCTCTATTTACATAGTGAGATGTAGGTGGAGAACCTTGGGATTTTAACTGTAACCTTGTGAGATATAGACACTTGCTCTTTGCATTAATAAATTAAGTTTTGTTCTCTGTGTAGCACATAACATTAGGCCATGTGAGTGCAGAATATACATATGTACTCACAGCAATCTTGTGATGCAAGGGAATACTATTATTCTGATTTTATGGATAGAGTTTTACAACCTCATTAGTCTTGAGGCAACAAAGCTTTGTTGGTAGGGTTTGGCTTGATATTACAGAGCGTGAAAAATCACACCCCATAATCTACATGACTCAAATAGGCAAAATTTCTGTTGTAAATGCAATGAGGTTGACAAAACCCTGCCCACCAGCTCCGCTTATATTTATCTGAGCAGCAACACTGGCAGAACACCTCTTTCACCGTTTCTTCACTGGAAATACAGCCCACCAGGCTAATTGGGGAGGGGTGGAATTTTGTAATAGAGCTAAGCCTTGATTCACAAAGCAACGACAGGACCTGCCAAGGGACATGGATGCCCATGCTCCAGCAGGAAACTACTTTGTGTGAGAACAGCCCATCCTGGCACGCAGGAGAGGAACAGGCACAGCAAATGAGAAGGCTCCTCTGAGGCTCCTGCAAAAGGGACCTGCACAGGGGTGGGACCACGGACAGGCTACAGAAGAAGGAATATGGACGCATTGGCTGGGCACGCAAGGACAGAGGTGGAAGACTCTCTGCTTTAAACCTGTTTCTTCAGTTACTCAAAAGATAAAAGGGAAGACTCTTGATTCCATACTAACACTTGAAGAAAGAATGCTGTATGTTGCCCCAAATTCAACAGCCACCCAACAGCATGCACTGAACTTCCCCTGCAATGCCTGCCCTGCGGCTGTGTAAAGCAGCACTCAGAAATCTCAGTTTCTAGCAAGATAACTCCCCATCCTCACCCACTACACTTAAATAACAACGCAAACTGCTACAGAAGGTGGCGTCGTACCAATGCACCAGCTATTTAGCTGTCTCCTGCTGTCAGTGCGGCTCTGCCTATGCAGGTGAACACATATTGGCTCCTCAAGGGAAAAACAAGGCCAAAAAAAGAAACTGAAAAAACCCACAGCATTTTAAAAATCACAGCCATGCCAATACTGAAGCTTCCTCCAATGTAAAAATTTTGCCTTAAAAAGCCCCAGTTCAGAACAACTGTATTATAACAGGAGGTTATTTTCTCTACTGAGATAGTAAAATTCTTTTAAAAGACAATTCCACCAAATGGTTTGCCATCGAATTCTACCATTGCAGCACTGTATTATGTGGCAGTTTCCTAATTGTCACTATTTCCTCCATCACTTGACTAATCAATTCATTTGATTTTGCTGTGTTTCAATCATTCCGCAGAGGAATCACGGAGTGGTGGGTGTTTCTAATGAGATCCTGTGAGGACCCTGTGTAATTGACCCTCAGCTATACAACATTTTTATCAACAAGCTAGAAGAAAATATGAAAACATTATTTGATAAAAATGTCAAATGACTGACAAAGATGAGGAGAACGGTAAATAATGAAGTGGAGAAGGTATTGATTCAAAGCAACCTGATAAGATCAACACAAGCAAACATTATGTGCTCCGCAGTACAGCTATTGAATGAGTCCTAAATCCTAATTAGGAATTAGGAAAAAATGAATCCTAGGAACAAAGAATATATAGCAATTTTACAGGTTGAAGAAGTCTATTTTGGGAAGCTAAAAACCAGAAAAACTTGGAAATCGTAACCAAGCATTGCCATTAGCAAAGGAGCTAATGCATTCCATGACCGTGTTAGCAGAATAAAGCCACACAGGAATAGAAAGATTATATCACACTGTTCATGTGAATTGGTACAATCACAGCAATAATGTAGCAGTGCTGTCCCCATGATGGGTCTTGCATGAAACAGCCACAAGGATGATTAAAGGAATAGTAAATATGTGTTAAGTGCAAGAAGTAAGGAACTCAATCTACTCGGTTTATCAGAATAAAGGAGAGGGCACAAGTTGATCACAGCTTATTAATACCTACATGGGATGCTGAAGTTCAATAATTGAATCCTCTTTGTGAAATAAACAGAGCTATAATATGATTCAGTAGCTGGGAATTAAGGTAGGCAAGTTCTGACTTGAAATGAGATGCCAGCTTTTAATAGCGAAAGTAATTAACAACTGGAAATGATTTATGGAGAGTTGAGCCGCATTCTTCAACATTGTAAACTTGCATTTCACAAGTGATGTTTTCTGACAGAAAAAGCTGGATTAACTCAGGGTAGCCTTCAGGAGGTCAGAAGAGATTATTACACTGGTCCCTTCCAGCTTTACAAACCACAGGTCTCTAGATCAATCCCTGTTCCTACACCTCTGGCCTTGAGCGTTTCCTTCAGGTCATCAAATTTAACATCCACTCTTCTTTCGTTTAGAATATGCAATTTGAAGCTATAACTGCTGCCTTAATTTAATGGTAATTAAACCTGAGCCAGCATCAGAGTTTTCTGTAACCAACTGACTCTTGCAAAGGAAGAGCTGGGCACAGCCTTCTGGAGCCACCATCTGACCAGCCTGCTGGGAGAGGACAGGGACAACAGCACGGCTGACTCTCCCCCAAAGGACAGTCAACACCTGCAATTTCATTAAAGCGCCGTGTCATTAGAAACCATTTTGTGCCCACAGGACCGCAAGAACAGGGTGTCAGCAAAGAAGAAAAGATACAGGGACAACACAAAGAGTTAACTGAGTCCTGACATCAAAAGACAATTCTGCTATGGAGGTAAGCTTCCCTCAGCCCCCATCCCATGGCAATGCAGACCTTTCCCTTGTCTACATCCATTTTTCCTCATCAATGACTCAGTATGGCCAGCATTCCTCTTCCTGAAAAACCTTTTCACACTTCGCTTCCTCCTCCTCCTGTCCATTGGCCCCAAACCTGAGCCCATCCAAGCCTCATGCAGGCTCAGGTAAGCACCACACGGTGATTTTGTTGTGGCAAAATAAACCAGTTCCAACATTCAGCTCTCACAGCTTCCAAAAGTGGCTCTCATTGGTGCTGTAATGGAAAGATATGGGCTCTTATTTAAAATAAAGATGATTTTTAAAGGTTTGCACTGAAAGCTCATTCAGCTGGTCAACAAATTGTGCAATGTTGCAAATATTATTTACAGCCAGAGAGCCAGGACACTATATATCCCTGCTGAATAATGCACTCTAACCAAGTACCCATTAGTGATGATGATTACGCACCAGAGCACCTCATTAAGCCTTTGACTCTCTGGTATCCATCTAATCAAGACAATTGCACACCATTGTCATGTTTCTCAACTATGACACGACCTGCCATGCTTGAAAAGGGACAACTTCTGAAACCGCAAAGGCACCGCTGCCAGCAGCGGAGTGAAAAATGGGAAAGGCTCCATATGCTTAAATGGCTCAAAGAGGGAATGTTTAAAAACAGACTCCAATTACTGCAGCCCTGAAAGGCTGATGCTTCCTCTGAAGGAGACACACGCACACAAAACTCCATCAGGAGTGCTGAAACATAAAGCGAAGTCTATTTGTTCCTCTTTGTTCCTTTCTCACGATGTATGTAAGGTGAGCTATAAGCCTGCATTCAGGTCTTTAGAGAACTAGAAAGATAAATGCCTTTAATCTTAATAAATATATATGCCTTTCCAAGCTTTACAGTAAATTAAATGAAATAAAATAGCACTCTTTGACCTAGACAAATGGAGGTAAGAGCTGGAAAACTTTAAACCAGAGACTGAACTGGTTTTTCATGCCACACGTGACTCCTTTCCTCCTGCTGCCTGAGACACACATAGTAGAATTAGCTATTAAAGTGTTAATCATGTTATGACCACCAACCAGGTATTTTGTACTTCTTCATTTGCAAAGGATTTTCCAATCATTAGCTGAGTTATCTAATAACTACTTAGCAAAAAAACTGCCCCAGAAACATAGAAAACCAAAACTGGTATGCACGTAGTGATCTGGGAAATCAGATCTAACAGGTATCCTCTAAAATCCCTTCTAGTTAATGCAGAAGGCAGAACGGAATTTGCTCATAATATATGGTCATGCACATGACTAATACAAGACTCAATAAATTGTTAGTTTATAGAGAACGGAGTATGGGATTTATTTAACTACGTTGTTTAGTAGAGATGACACAACCCATAACCTTATCGCTAAAATAAGTAAGAGAGTCCTAAAGCAATATGTAGATTCCTGCCACCACCACCACGTGCCACTTAAGATGACAATATAAATTAGTAAAATATTTTAAGATAGATAACCTCAGATTACGTTGCTGTCTTTGGATTTTCGTCTGGTCTTAAAATACGATGCGGGTTTTATATAAATGTAACTACGTTTAAAAATAAAAACTAACGCTTGTGTACCACTCGATTTGCAGTGCTATAGATCTACCAACTGACGTGATAAGGAGAACGAGCCCCAAACACACCATGCGATTTGGTTTCATTCCTCTTATTAGTGGAGGTAATTTATTCAAGGTTGTAAACACAAGCAGCTCTTGGAATCCCTCCGAGTCCTGAGTGGAGGGGACTTTGCTGAGGTGCTTGGGTGAAAGCAGCTTTCCTTTTACTAAACTATCAGCAGGGAGGTCAGCAATACAAGACTTAATGTCTTATCTCAAGTGAAACACTGCAAATCTTCTAAAACAAAATTCATTTTCCTGATGTATTCGTGGGAGTTCACATGGAGATAAACAACATGAGCGTCAAACATCTAATCATGCAGACTGCAGAACCGAGAACCTCCTTTCGGCAAGGCTGGGTGCCTCCTCCAGCAAATCAGCATCTCTCTTGTTGATCTGCAAGAGAGACGTGGGGATCATGAAGGATTTTTTCCTTGAGATGATGCTGATGGCACAGCAGGACTATCTCAGAAGTTCCAGCAACATCATAAAAGTCTCTGTGCTCCGAAATAAAATTAGGAGACTAATGTGACTCTGGGCTTCTCAACAGACTGGAGCCTTGTTGGTTTACTGCGCACAATTTAGAGATAGCCATACCTTTCACGGGGTGCAAAAGTGCTTTTTTTTTTAATAACAGCTACAGAAAATCAATAGATCTCATGAGTTCAATTAATCCCCACAGCTGCTGTGCCAGAGTCAGAAGGAAACAAAGAAATTTTCCGTTTCTAAGCTTTGGGACTAAGCTACCCCACTGTTGTCTGTGGAGGAGGAGGGCCCTTGGAGTACCTCAGGCTGTGGTTCCCATTAAAGCTGGTTTTCTTGTAATTCATCATTTTCAAGGGTAAGTCCTTGTAATTTATAAAGGTAAGTCAGTGCTAGACTATGTTCTGAACTAACAGAGTCATGCAATCGTTTATATTTAAATGTGTTGGATGGCCCTTAAATATAGAGCCACTAGGATTTAGGTTTGGATAATGGATCAAGGTCCTTGGAGCAGCCCCCTCTTCACCTTGTTGAGTTCCATGGAGGTTCATGTTAGAATACTTACCTACTACTGGTACTTATTCTTAAGTAATTAGAGGAACACTGACTACTTGAAAATCCATTTCTAGATTTTTTCCCAAGGTGCTGTCTTTTGTGACAGTGGATACTCAACAGGAGGTTGGAGAGCCCTTCCAGGGGAAAGTCCAAGTTTCAAAAGTCAATGAGCGCTCACACTCTGGTTATCACCAAAGCACATCAGACATCTTCTGCAGTTTAAGAACTGAAACCTGCAAGATACCTCATCTTTATGATATTTTTATGATATATTGTGATATTTCTTGTCCAAACTCTGACTCAGCTTTGACAACCAATGGCTTGATAGGGCCTGGGCACCTATGGAGCTGACTCGAGCACACAGGGGACCTTACTGAAATGTGTGACACGCAGCCTACATCTTCTCCAGGAAAAAGGTTAGTGTTTTATTTCTCCTAAATAGCCAGTTTGGGTCCCGTAAAGGGCCTATAAAGCTGGTCTTGACTAATTACTCTGTGGTAAAAGCAGTGACCTCAAGTAGATCATTGTCCTTTATTGCTGCCAGATTTTATACCAAGACAGTTATCCTGGTGTAAAAAGATGCCTTTTTCACATCACAGACAAAGTAAAAGCCTTTGCGTTTCCAACCCTCATGTGGCATTTTTTTGCCGGTGGCAAATCTGAGCTAAATTTGAAATGTTTATCGAGTGATTCACTTTTTGCACAGCCCAGAACAGCTGCCTCATGACAATGTCACTTCCCCAAAAAAATCCATTTCTACAAGAGCATGCAGGACGTCGTGGCAGCAGGATTACAGGGGACAAACTGAGGAGCTGCAAAGGCCAAAAGGACAGTGATGAGCCTGAATTCAGTGGTCCTGAACGGGTGCTTTTTTAGCTCTCATAACAGAGGCAGCACCCTTTTGTCAGCCTCAGGTGTGGGGTTTTTGCAGCAATACGGGATCCCTCCAGTCTACTCCATCTATCAAAAGCAGGGGGAAAGGCCAACAGTGGGATCTCAGAACTTGTGGAACATGACATGCTGTTTTTCTGTCCTGTTTTATCGGTGGCCACATACCACAGCGTCGCAGGCACTCGTGTACCCGCCGAAGGAGGACCGGGAGCGTTTTCTCCTGCTGGCGTGAGGATCAGTTTGTATTTCTCAACATGACGACTGTGGCTGCCAAACCCGATAATGAAAAATTGAAAGTCAAATAACCCCTATTAGTCTGTCAAAGGTTGATGGAGCTGGTATTCTATTTTCCCATTGTGAACGACTACCATTGTTAAGAGCTGACAGGCAAATCTCTGCAGAAATATGGACTCTTTGTGAGAGCTATTTATAGTAACATATGACAATGCAGTGCTATAATATGCATACTAAAGCATTGCCTGGGATATGCAAGAGCCCCCTGGTACAATTTCTGGATCGTAAGGCAAAATTCCATTAAGATAAGAACATTTGAGAGGTCTAAACAGATGAGATATGGCGAAGTGGGGAGGAATGATTTGGGTTTTGTTATGGCATGGCACCAACAGCGCAAGTATGTACAACAGCCTTTTAGGGATGAGTAGAGAGCACATTTATCAATAGCACAAGAGCAAAAAATTTCAGGTTTGTGTTTATTTCACTCTGCTTTTCTTTCTTGGTGTTTTTTTGTTTGTTTGTTGTTTTTGTGAACGGTTAAAAAGCAAACCAGATCTGTGCCTGGATCCCAGAAGAAGAGGGAAGAGCTGCTCATGATGATCAATAGGGAAGAACAGCAGGTTGGATGGCTATGGGAGGGATTCAGAGGCACACGCTAACAAATATCAAGTATTAACTGGGACTGGGTACCTAGAATGCTCAGTGTATGCAGAAGCAGGTCCAGGCTTCACAGTAGTGTCAACAAAGCCGGGATGAAGCCCAAAGATGAGGACCAAATGAATGATTTCAGCAATTTCTGAAGGACTGGATGATACATTGGGAAGAAGTGAACACAGAGTGCAATGACAAGATAAAACAGACGGCATGCCTGAGCATACACTAGTATGATAAGCCTTGCGCAGATGGCCTTCCCCCCCTCCTTGGATGCCAAAATTCAGTTTGGAGAGGCAGAGTGGAGTCCTCAGTGCCACCCAGTCCCCTCCACAGCACACCTTTTTCTGTGGGCAACCAGTCCTCTCCAAGCCCAGGTGTTTTCTGATGCACATGGCTTTGAAAAGAAGGGGAGATGAAAGGGAAGGGACAAAGGAAAGGGGTACCAGGACGGTACATTTTGTGCCAGTGTTTGCTGCATGCACTTGAAGCTCCTGCAGGATTGACATCCTCTGCTATGTCATGTCTGCACTAGCCCACAGCCGAAAAGGCAAAGCAAGGCAGCACTTCTTCTGGCACTCAGGAAACCAGATTTCTGAATTTTCACTTCCATTTCCCATTTTTAACTCTAAAACACTTCTGTGTTTTGTACTGTCAGGAGCTGGCAAGCAGAAGCATTTTGATTTGGCAGCAGAAGGCATCAACATAACACTGCGTGCTTTGTAGATCGCACACTCGGCAAATTGGGGTTCACTTCTACTGCGGTGGTTCTGGGGGATTCTGACCACTGCCTTGCGTGCTGTCAAAGAGCCTTAGTGCTTTTGAACCCAACAAGTATATCAATTAGAACAGTACAAGCCACAGTTAACAGGGCAAGAACTCTTCAAAGACGCAGTCAGTATGTGGAACGGCACAGGCAGCAGAAATGCAGCCAGGTTCCTCCTTCCCCTAACGCACGCATCAATTTTGCAAAGCTTCCGCAGTTTGTATTCACTTACCTGATAGAAAACTTCAGAGCAAACAGATAACACTCTTCTAGGCACCAAGTAGTTATCTAGCCTGCTAGATACCATTACTGTACAGAGATAAGATACAAACATACACACATACAAAGGAAAGAAGCTAAGACTGATAAAACCCCACAAGCACAGAGAGCGGCTTAAGACTCACCAACCTTTTCAGCTCTCGTTACCAGGTCTTTTAACTAAAAAACCCACAAAACTCGGAGGAAATCTTTAAAATTCTTGAACAGTTACTGCAAGGTCACCAAATTCCACCCAAGCCACCTCGTCCACTTCTTGCAGTTGTACACACAAGCTTGCTTTTGCTCTGATCTCACCAGATCAGATATTTTCTGATTTCACCATATTTTCTTCCCCTTCTCGCCTAATTTTCCAGTTATCAAAAGAATAGTGTATATAAGAGGCAATGTGCATTGTGCGTGGGTTTACATTAATGGCATATGGTCCTTCACGTCGCAGCCAGACACTTTGTCAAGAGAATGGAAGGTGAATATTAATGTGTCTTAAACTACATACCAGTGTTAATGAAGCTTCTTTGGAGGGGAAGAAAGAAAATTGTGCATTTAAGTGATGACTGTGAGTTACATTGGCTCTGAAAAACACCTTGTCTCTTCTAATAAACATTTTGTTTTAAAAAATAGGGTTTTCAAACAGAGTGTTTGTTTGGTGCTTGCCTCTCTCTAGTCACAGGGGCTCTCATCACTGATTTCAAGGCAAGAAGGGTTTGGCCAGCAAAAGCTCCTTTAAAACACATTCATGAAATACCTTCTACCGCTGCTTTGCTGTTGTTTTCACAAAACACCAGAGCTGCTCCAAGTCGGAGCCTCTCGCAGGAGATGCTGCCATGCTGAATACCAAACCCTTCTTCCATTTCAACCTCTCTGGTAAAATAAAAATGGAGAAATAATTTACTTTAAATAATCAAAAGATTTGCTGTAATAACGCAAAAATGCTTCAGCTTAAGACAATGAAAGATAATTTTGGATCATAAAACAAGAGCACTTATGTATGTGCTATGAATATGTATAATGAGGGTTAATGTTTAAGTATGATCTGAAGCATTAAAATACAGCTGAACAAAAGAGCAACATGAAAATATTTTACAGCATCAAAACACAGCAACAAAACCACAATTATTTGCCATGATTTCCTATTCACAAAGTTTTCAAACTTTTCAGGCTCAACAATTCCTTCACAATTCTTTATATGAAATATTTCCAATGACCCTCTCAGTCCCAGCCCTCAGCATGGGTTGTGGCTTAAAAAGCTGATGCAAACCTCTCCCATTTTGTTTTCTTTACTTTTCTCTTTGTTTCCTCACAACAAATATTAAATAAAAATAAAACTTCAGAATTAGCCACCATTAACTAAAAATTATGTGTTGATTTCCAAAGGCTTTGTACCAGGCCCTTAGGTTTGGTTATCACTGTTGTAGGGGTAGAGGAAACCTCTACACTGTAAAACTTTCTTTCCCACCTGTAATTCCCCATAAATGAACCTTGTTTTAGTTAACTTTCTGCATCATCTTACTTTCCCATGAGTAGTCGCTCTGTGACCCTCCCTCAGGACTATCAAGTTGATTATAGCTTAAGGAATTACCTAATATATTACTTTTCTAAAAAGAAATAAATAGAAAAATATTTTTTGCCTCAAAACTGCACTGCCCGACCATATTTGACAACTAACTGGCTTCAACACTTAAAGGAAACAACTTAAGTATGATTTAAAATAATTAAAATCTTAAATAGTATGATTTCAGGGGTAGAGCTAGCCTTAAAGCAAGGATTTCAGTTCTAATCCTGGATGAATAATTAGCTGATTCAGACGTGCATTCAAGGGGACAATAGTGTTCCACTAGGCAGAAAGACACTAAAAATAATGACAAGTGAATTAAAGAACCTGCGTTACCGACGTGAGGAGATGACAGCTGATGCCTGTGTTGTCACATAAGAGGGTGGGTTTGCTATTATTTGGGCCCGTGGAACCCTTTATGAAGCCTTTACACTGCTGACTGATTCAGAAGGTGGAATTATATTTGATTACGGGTACTCAAAATATTTTGTTCAATCGTGTAGAGCATTTCTGAGAGAAAGGAAAGAAAGAGCAGGGAGGCGGGAGCTGAACTTGCTGTGAGACATCATTCTCCACAGCTACGGCAAAGGCAGATGATTAAAAAAATGCAAATTAATAATAATTCCCTACCAGACTATGCATGTAGCCTCCCTACGCCATTCCCACGTGAGCCCCACACACCCTAGTGTGGGCCACGGGAAAGATCCCCTTCTCCTCAATGAATCCTGCCACCGCCAGCCTTGTGTCCTTCTTGCCACCCCAAGTGGTGTGTCCTCATCCTGCTTTACGGAGCAGCCTCAAGGCAGCTCTCCATGGGCTCGGGAGAGTCCCTGAGGCCACTAACCTCTCTGGGAAGCACAGCCATAATGTACAGACACTGGACATCGCTCCAAAGGAAAAATGTCAATGCCTGGTTCTAAAACTGCTTCTCAAGGCCTTCAGAATATCCAAGTACGGTACAATGTGGGTTGATCCAAGTGCCAACCTGCCTAACTTGCAAGCCGTAAGGAGGAGAGCACACTTACAAGTCTCTGTGTGGAATAAGAATTACTGGTTTAGTTCCTTAAGTACGTTAAATAAGAGCATTTTTACTTTAAATCAATAGAAAAGCGTAGAAAGTTAAATACAGAAAACAACAGATTATGCAGAAAATGTTCCTTGAAAATTTTTGCACCTAGGCAATACTGGAAGATTTTACCTTCTCCAAGACTGGAGATCTTAGCTCATTAAATGTCAATATTTCTGTCTATTACTCCAGTTTGTGTTGTGGTACTGAGCCCATAAATGTGAGATGGGTGTATGTGAATAGCTGCACTTGGGGGTTAGCAATAAAAAAATACACAGCAGGGCACTGGATCTTCAGTGAGGAGGGAAGTTGTTGTTCTTTACACAAATCTCAGGAGATTAAGCAATGGGAAAGTGTGTCAGACAGCAGGATTTCACGGTCCAGAAATTCAAAAATAAGATAAAACTCCAAAATCGAATTACCACTCCTGCCAATAAGCTATTACTGTGCAGTTATTAAATACACACAGACATTCACATGACCACGTTGCACTGTAAATCACACTTGCAGACAGTTCATTTAATGAACAGTGTTTGAGTAGACAATCTGTTTTGGATTATATTAAATATATAACTCCACTTGCTCCAAAATGCATTCATACTTGAACTTTGTTGCAATTCTCGCTTAAAAAAAAAGGGTGGTGGGGAGGAGAAGAATAAATCATTGCCAAGTGGCAATCTTCAGTTTTAAAAAGCAGCAAATGGGAACCTAAGCTTCATATAATGTAATAATTTACCTTTAAAGAATGCTGTATAGCTGGATGATAGCCCAGAAGAAAATACGTAGGATTTCGCCTGAAGTTTTTAGTCATTAAAATATTACACCATTTATTTAATTTACTTGTGTTACAGTAAATGTTTTTGCCTTGAAATGCACTTTGAGGAAGTAAACATTACATACAGCCTCTTTCTAGCTGCTCCTGTGTTACAGCAGTGCCCTGCAGTTGGGTCCTACCTTCAGCGTGGAGCATCTCTCTGGTCCTAAATCCATCTCCAGCACCTCCCTGGGGTGGGTTTCCCTCCCCCCAGTTGCAGCCCAAGGCTCAGGGTCTGCATCTCACCATGTGCTCGGCAGCAATTCCTGACGATGCCTGACCCAGATCTGCTGCAATCCCAATTCCCCGGTTTATGGGGGGAGCTTTGCCCCCTTCTCCCAGGGGCATCCCGTAGCCGTGCCCAACCCTCCGGGGCTGCAGCCCCCGCCGCCAACGAGACGAGAACACGAGAAAAGTCACTTACCCCAAAACCGCACTGTGCCACATTTTAACTGCGTCGGAGAAAATACCCGATGGGAACGGGGATAACGTGAATACCGGGGCTGTAATGTGTATTTTATAAATAGAGGAGATTTAAAGGGAATATACAATCTCATGCTGCAGGGGTTTAGCCAGACTCCATTAGGATTTAGGTGCAGATTCTGCTGCAGAAAAAGATGGTGTCTTATCAGGGATCTGCTGCCTGGGGGCTTTCTTGCATTTTCCTTGGAAGCATCTGGTGGCCCCTCAGCCCTCATCTGCAACGGCAATTTTTAAATCCCACCATTACACTGCAGCCTCAGGCTAATGTGCAATAAGGCTGTCCTGATTGAGAAGCGTGATGGCACAGGCCCCGTCTCTGCTAGGAACTGAAGGTCACCAGCCCCTGTGACTACCAAGTGGATGCACGGACAGTCCCCATACAGTCCCAGAAGCTATCAAGGACACCGCTTCTGGGCCTGATAAATCAAGTTAAAGAGCATCTCAGAATGCTCAGCCAGATGGATCACTTGAATGGCTAACCACTCTAATACATCTTTTTGAGAAAAGATATTGGCTTGTGCAATGAAACAGATAATTGACTATTCCATGGAAAGTGTTAGGGCTTTACCTCTGGGATCGGCAGGAACCCATCTCTCTTACTTCAGAGGTAAGCCTGCAAGTCTTTGGGTTTGATTATATTCTCCCTTCCTTCCAGGAGGAACATTCGGAACAGAAACCAAGCCCAGGCTGGTCTTCTCGCATCAATCCACCCGCCGATGCGCTGCGATAATCTGCAATTGAGCGCGAGTGCAGCAGCCTCATAAATCAATGCAAATGGCGTAAGCTTCTAAAACAGCCATGGACAGAGGGCAACCCCTCCTTAGCCCAGGTTAGGCAGGTTAAAGGAGCTCTTCAACCCCCACCATCAATGGCAGTAAACCTTCCCTCACCCCATCGATAACATGAATCCAGTGTTTAGTCTCTGATCTGCTGTTATAATGATGGACGTTATTAGACCAAGGAAATAACTGATTTTTTCCTGGATTGTGGTAGAGGTAGATGAGAGGAGAGAGTGCCGTCCCCACCCTTCTCCGGCTCTTCCCTCTACCCACACACGACAGCAGCTCCACAATTGATGAAATTGTGGATTTATTTTTTTTAAATATGAAAAATGAATGAAATCCAGGTTATGGAGCTGTAATTCCAAGGCAGAGATCCACCAAACGCACGGGTCTCTTAGTGCTTTATTTCTGCGGTTTCTCAGGACACGAGCTCCTTGATGGAATTACCGTGCTGTCATTCAAGTTGCTTGTTATTTGCTCTATATGTAAATAAAGGGAAAGCGTTTAAAAGACTGCACTAATGTATTCAAATATTTGTAGATAATCCACGGTAAATCTCAAGACTGGAGGATTTTGCATAAATGCTTGAATCTGTAACAGCTAGGAGGGAATTCCAACTCCCTGACCGAGCAAATTACACAAAAACTAGCAGGATGATTAGACCAAGCACATTAATATTCACAATAAGTTTTGTCTGTCAGCACGTAGACCGAATTCAAGGATTGCATCCTTCTTAATATTTGTATGGCAGGAGGAGAAGCCAGCCACAATCAGGGTATAATAATAACAGCAATGCACAGCATTTCACTTTTATACAGCATCTCAAAACATAAGGGATTGGGCTGCTTGTTGTATTTACTTACAGTTTTCAAACAAGTTTTGAATCACAGTTGATCAGCTGAGAATTTTTACTGTCCAAATATTCCTGCTCTCTACATTTCGGTAAGTTAGAGAGAGGTTCTGACAGCCCTGAGTCATTTGGATCGTCCACAAATCGCTCGTACATTTGTCGACCGGGAAGAGAACCATCTCCATCAGTAAAGGTGTTAATAATATATACACATATTACTAACTGAACTTATTTTCATTTCTTGCCCTGGAGCCATCATTAGTGATGATTAAACATGCATAAATCAGTCTCTCTTAAATTAGTGAACATTATCAAATGTCACCTTGTTGAAACTAAAATTTATTTATTTATTTTTCAAAAATTGGATGATGTTGAAAGACAGATACAATTATTCCACCATCCACCACTTTTTTTCAGTCAGGCCACTGGGCTGCATCTAGTCAGTGGTCCCATAAGTCTCTCATTATCTCTAAACCAGGGGAAATCAAGGTCAGGTCTGGAATTACTGACTTCTCCCACACGTCTTATACACCTTAATTTTACTAAAAAATCCTGGGTGGATTGGAAATCTTATGTGGGGAGGACCAAATTATGTCTTCAACTACATATATACTCTGCTATGCCAATCACTGGAAGTTGCACACGTGTAATAGAGAGAGGAGATTAGCTGCCAATATTGCAAATAAAAACTAATTAAGAGCGAATGGTTTAATGATAGAGGATCGTATTTCAACGCTGCCAGTTCCTGCTATTTTATCAGGAGTCTTTTGGAATTTATTTAAAAGTCTTGCTCCTGAAATAAGGTGATTACATGAGAATCTTACTGTCATTAACCAGGAGTAATTTCCCAGCCTTTCAGTTGCAAAGAAAAGCTTAAAGATGTTAGCTAAGTACACCTTCAAGGCTCAGAAATGAAAACATTCAGCATTTATTAATCTCGGTAATTTTTGAGGGCCTGCTCACATTAGTAAATGTTTGGGGTTGGCTCCGCTGAGATAGAAATGTACCAGACACATCCCAAATACCAGGAGGCTCTTCGTCCTTCCAAGGAGGGGAACGCTGATGCTGTTTATTCATAGCTGCTAAGTTTAGCACAGCTCCAGGCACGGGGTATTAAAAAACGTACTTATGTTGATTTGCATTTCTGCTAATTATTTGCACAGAGCTTGTCACCTCCCACACTGCCAGACAGGATCAGCTCCCCTAAAGGGCACCGGACAGACAGGCATGGTGGGGTCAGATCTGAGAGCAGGCAAAGAAAATTGTTCTGTACACCCTACCTTGGGGAAAAAAAATGGGAATTCAATGTTATTCCAGGTTACAGTTGCCTGAATGAGTTATGCACGTGTTGGGGTAACCTAGTGATAGAAGTGCACGCTTCAGCTCTCTATATTGCATTTGCAGCATCTTGCTTCATCTTTTCTACATTTTCTTGCTGATCCAGCTTTTTTCTGCAAACAGATAATTAATTGGGGTTAGGTTTTCAAAGTCCTTTAGTTGTCTGACAGCTCGGACTTCGGCACAAGTTAGGCACACAAATGCTTCTGAAAAGTCCATGTTTAAGGGAACAAGGAAGACACTTCCCCTTCTGCAGCCACCTGGGGACCCTCTAACTCCCACTTATCTCCCCGAGGTGCCACGGCAACCATTAACACACTTCCCCTGGCAGTGACCTGAACCTTTAGGTCTTCCTGACCTTTGCTGGTCTCTTCGTGGGAGCTTCCTGAGCCCACAAAACCAAATCAGTGTCACTGACAGAGCTGTCCTGTTCCCTGTGAGCAGTGAGACGGTGGCAGAGGAAGCACAGGAGGATCTAGAGTGGTTTTGGCTAAGGTGGCTCTGGTTCAACAAAAGTCTGAGCCTGCAGGTACCTCAGCACTGTCATTTTGGGGCTGTCCATGTAATGGAGACTGGCTTTAAAATCTTCGAGTTCCCTCCCTTTACAACGATGATAAAATTCAGCACGTTAAGTGCTGTGCTGATACAGGGCATTAATCTTTACGTCTTCACATGCTTTGTAAGTGTTGATGCAGAACGACAGAAATATTGCAAAAATCACCAATAGCAAAATCGAAATATTATCTTAAAAAGAATGCTTTAAAAGTTAATTTAAATATTTCTATAAACTTTGAGGGAAGTACCCCGGGATAGACTACTGAATCACCCCAAAATTGGAGCTAAAAGTGGTTTTGTTTTTGATCACATTAACCCTCTTTCCCAGTTAGCGCTGCTAAAAACATTTGCTGTAGACCTAGGAAATACTGTTCCCATTAACAGCCTGCCAGTATACTGTGAACATGTACACACAAGCAGATTTTTTTGTGTACTATTACCCTTGAATGTCAGTTCAGAGAACACGCCTACATACCAAGTCTTGGATAAATAAACACAGGGGTATAATACAGGATATAAATAATGATAGAAGTTTAGTTCATGTTGTTCCCCATTCCATACTGGGATGTAGGGGCTATGGTAAGGCAGCCTTCTGTTAGTCTCACCTACCACAGCTCTTCTATCCATAGAAGCAATTAAAAATTAACTAGGCAAGGAAGACAGATTGACTTTATCAGGTACTGCTGAGATCAGATTATCATTCCACTGGCACAGGGGAGTTCGAAGTTCAGGTTCCTCCATTACTGAAAGTTTAATTTTTAATCTTTCTTTAATAGTAAAGGTCTAGATGAGTACCCTAGAGAGGTCCTGACCCAACATGAAGGAATCTCAGACCATAAACTTCAAAAGCATTGATGATGGGCATCTGATGTTTGCTTGTCCAAAAGAAGCCAGGTCTCTTGCCTGCTGAACTAAAGGTACTTCTGGAATTAATCACGTCTCCATTGCTCTTGTTTTTGACCAAACATATCACCTCCAAAGGATAAATGCAGTGGTGAAAGAAAAGCTGGGAGACCTTAGCAGACCGCTGCAACTCTTCTGTTCCTGCCTGATGGCCAATGCCACCGCTAAGGACCAGCTCTTAAAGCACCCGAACTTTACCACAGCTCAAGGTTTTAGTGCACCAATGACCATAAAGTCAGCAAGTATTTGTGACCTACACACACTTTTACCAACGCTGTTCTGTCTGACCTCTCATTTCAGAAAGACCCTCCCAGCCATCAGAAGACACACACTCTTAAACACATGGGATGTTCCACATTTCTGCCACCATTTTACTGTCTGACTTAAAGGTACTTACTAAAGCTACTAGCAGAATTACTTAGCCTAACATCAGTAAATAATTAAGAACAAATCCTTTGCCGCTGGCCTTTTTAGATATTCACATTTTATCTCGCCCAACAGAGCTTTGGTTAGACTCTCACAT
>JAOXNO010000004.1:30049600-30064527 GCA_028565335.1 Limnodromus scolopaceus
ACAAATCCTTTGCCGCTGGCCTTTTTAGATATTCACATTTTATCTCGCCCAACAGAGCTTTGGTTAGACTCTCACATCAGCCATCACAAAGGCTGCAGAAGAAATGAGGGACCTCGTCTCCCACTCAGCCTCAATACCCTTTCTAAACCAAGCTGATTGCTCTTGCATGTAGATGGGGGACATTCACTACCTTCACATATGGAAAGCATATTCTACATGTTGAACATGCCTGTGAGGTAATATTTCAGCTGAATCTATTGTCTGTCACATCTGGTATTTTGAATAATCGGTTAAGTGAACAGTAAATTAAATTAAGCCAAGCCACTGTCATAAACCTAAAGTGCATTTCCAGAGGTTCTCCCATATGAAAAGGGAGTTGGCTTAGAAGGATGTAAGATCCTGACTCTGGGATCCTTAATTGCAAATAAATCAACCCACTGAATAGCCCACTACAGTGGATTAAAAGTAAATACTTCTGAGAAAAGAAAGCGACAACACAGATGGACTTTCCAGCCTAGAAACCTGCCACAAATGAAGGGCTTTTGATGATGATAACCGGAGCTAAGAGTCTAAACTGGAAATATCTGGGGAGATGCTGTCCTGGTGGTGCTTCCTTCACCTGCCCTGGGTCTGACAGGTTGGTTCTGAATGAGCAGGAGGACCCTGGCTGCCCCGTGCCCACGCTGGCCCTGACAGCAGCCCTCTCCAGCCACGGTGGCAGAGGAGCTGGAGGAAAGATGAGGTTGTTTTATCTGTCTGACACTGGGATGAGCGAGTCTGGCATCCTAAGCAGCTGCTATCCAGAGGGCTCTGGATGTACCCCAACAGTTTCTCCCATCTCCTGGAGCTACTGGCTGAATCACTCCAGTATCAACCAAAAGAACAATCTCACGGTCAAGTAACAAAAAGCAGCAGTTAATTTGTAAGCTTGTCCTTGGGGATGCTCTACACAGCCTTGTAAATGCAACGATTGTACGATTTCAGCCAAAGGATTGTCTTTTCGTACACCTCTAACATCACTGAGCACCATGCCTTACCAATAAAGGGCTAACGAACCAAAACAGTTGTTCATATGTTTTCTTACTCCTTCTCCGAAATGTCACAATAAATCTATATTGCTGGATAACAGCAAGCAGATGGATATCGTAGCTTGTAATTTGGCATAGGTATTCTCAATCAAGTCAAAGATTAATTCTCTCCAGTGATAACCAGCTTTCTCATTTGTTAGAAGTCCATTATAATTTTCTAAAAGGTTTTTTTTGGGTAAAACCAGCTCTCTTTGTCCTGCTGCTTTATCCATTACGGAGAGAATGAGGGATGGATTTCTGGAGACAATGCGGAGTTAACCACAGAAAATGACATCTTCAAATAAGCTTATAAACAATAGCAAAAGTTTCCTAGAAACACTCATAGAAACTTCCATGGCTTCATGGAAGGTATCTCCTGGTCTTTTGTGAGCAGCCCAGGAAATACTTTTTGCCAGCTTTATTAGAATTACTATTTCCTCAATGAGACTGAAAAATAAAAAAGATCAAAACCAAAGAAAAAACTCTTTCCTGAGATACCTGCAATAGCAAAAGGAATGAGTTCCTTTTTTCTAAAACCATCAAATTAAACAATAGGGTAGAAAAACAATACGGATTTTACTAGTTGAGCAAAATAAAATGGGGATACAGTGCCATTTCTAACGATATGGAAAGGCCTAGAGAGCTTCAGTCCTGACTTCCACATTCCACTTCATCCCCAGTCCCACAGGAGGTGTGTAGCATGTCTGGGAAGAAAATTTACATTTCTTCACTCTTCTTCCTTTAATTTTAGGATTTCATGAAATACTCCTAAAAACATGCCCTTAAGGTATTTGTTACCCTTGAATTTTTTTTGCTAATGAGCTCCTAATTGTGGTGTAGCAAGTTCATCAACTACTGCACTTTTATAAAACAATGCGGTACTGCAGCTAATTATTCGTTAAACTCATTATCAGAGCTCTGCTACTGTAAAATGTTATAGCTATTGATTTTTCCAGCTTACATCTTGCTGCAGGACATTTGGTAAGGACTCTAGCAGAGGTCTCCTGCTAGACCTCACTGGGGCAGTTGCAGATGTTAAAGGTGGGTACACACTAACGTGTCACACGGAACTGCAAAGAACATAAACATGTGGACACTTTCTCCTCCTCCTTCCCCCTGCTATAGAAATGATAAACACCAGCAGAGGAAGAAAGTATATCATTGGTCCCAACAAGGTGTCTGTCCAAACTTACTATACACATCATACCCCAATTTAAAGTATTTTAGTGTCACAGTTATTTTCTTTCCTAGTTGAAAAGGAAGTTTACCAACAAATACCTTTCAACAAAAAGAAAGGCAGAAGATATCTCCAAAAAATCCTAAGACTTAAACCAATCCAAGCCTCCCGATATTAATTGGGATTAGGGCTGCTCTTAAAACCTTAAAGTTGTAGAACAGCAGTGAGGTGAGGGGCTTCGGAGTTCCTGCTCTTCTTGCAACCCTTAACACCTCCAAGGGGGCGTCTCAGGGCATCCCTGGGCACTCACTGAAGTCCAGGGAAATCTCTCCACCGACCCTCATGGGCGCTGGGTAGGATCAGTACAGGTAATCAACAAGTTTTCACTCTCTGCACACTAAAGAACAATATATTAGTAGAAAATTAATAGCTCAGTTAGTTATTGATTAACAGAAATGCTACAGTGCTCTTACGATTTCAAATTGTTCCTGATTAATGGAAGAGGCAATGAAATGTAAACAATGATCTCATTGTGTTGGGAGCAAAGCAGAGGCAGAAGAGCACGGGCAGGTAAGACAGCATTGACTACTGTCTTACATCTGCCCTGGAAATGTGGGTTAGCCAAACCTGGTTAAATAGGGAATCTGAACTGGAAAATACATTTCTGTATCAATCCTGGGCTTAAGACACTTTAAGATTCTGCCCCAACAGATAATGATATTTCTTTACTCTGTTGGGCAAATGTTTCATTCCCTTTTCTGCCTCACTGTTAGTACACGAGGTATCACACCAGCCATCTGTGTGAGCCGCCCTAACTCCCAAAAACTTCATCACATTGTGGTGGATAACAGTTGCTCCTGGCCATTCCCACCTTTTCTTTCTACTCCCTCCTTTAGTGCATCAAGATTAAGGAACAATGAATAAACAATAAGCCCAAGTCTCCACCAGAGAATGAAATGTTCCAGCCTGAACACACAAAAGCTGAAAAAGATTTAAATACAGTTTTGTATCATTCACTCCAGCTTTATGAATCCGAACTGTGACTCAGCCATCCTCTTCTAAGTCACTGCCATGTCCTCCGCTAACAAGCCCTGCAATTATTCCCACATCCCCTGGAAACGCAGACTTCTGGGAAGAGTCAGAAGCCAGCACTGAAGTGGCAGAAACAAAACCACTGAAACCACTCAAGAGCTTGCCTGGCAATGGCACCCCTTGAAATAGTGCAGATTGAATCAGCCAGTCCCTTCCAAAGAGTCCCTGCACGCAGTGAAGCCAGCTAGAGTACCTTCCAACACTGATATAAGATGCTACATAGAATAGATAAACGACTAAAATTACCTATTTGGAAAAAGGGAGACTTAGGGTTCCAAAATCGCTAGTGATGTTTTACACTAGAAAGTTCTGGAAAGAGGGATCACGTCTCCAGTTCCACCACCGACTTGCTTTGGATGCGAACATGGTCTTTGCTCCCTGAGTAATGCATAACATAAATCTGGCCTGCAGTGAGGCAAAGAGATTGAAAAAAAATTTGGGAATCTCCAAGGTAAAACTATTATATTACAAAATCACATTGCTATGCAACACTCATTCTTCTGACTATTTAGGCTGAATGTGAATGCAGGCTACTATAAGCTTGTATTATAAAGAAAACATCAGTAAAAAATAATAATAAAAAAGATGTATCAACTTCTACTACAGATATAATCAAAACAGGTTTTATTGACTTGAAGGCAGTACTTCCCCATGCATATAAAAGATAGTTATGCATTTATACTTAAAAAAATAATAACCCGACGCTATTTGATAGTTGCGACACTGAATTAATAATTTTAGCAAATCAGAAGGAAGTTAATGTAATCCTCAATTTGCTTTACATCTTCAAAGTCACCTACAGCATTTTACAAGGCAGGTAATATTATCACAGCTGGACACCTAGGTAATCTTTTGAGCTCTTTTTCCTTTTCAAAATAAATGTTACAGATTTACCATGATACTGCTGAAATAGCTGTTAATTTACTTCGAAAGATGAAAGCAAGCAGGTGAATTAACAGAGCCTTGAACTCCATCAAACTGAGCAGGGATGCCAGCAGGGCACAATACAAATGTGAGATCCAAGGCTGCAGATGGACCAGCGAGGAGAACCTCCTGCCACACTTCCCCATTTCAGGGGAGGTTTGGATTCAACCTCCTCCATCCCGGCTTTTTGTTTGTCCTTTGATCCAAAGCTGTGTGATTTGCAGAAGATGGCAGACGCTCCACAAGAGCAAACTTGCTATTTGAAAACGTCAGGTTGGCTCTTTGGGGCCGAAACTAAAAGGAGGGCTAACAAGGACCCCAACACTGAACAATTTTTCTTGTTTCAGTCTGGTGTTCCCGCTCTGGAAACCACTCAAAAAGCTTAATGGGCTCCAAACACTGAGACTACAAAAGATTCAGCATTAATTAGCATCCAGGTCAAAATATCGATTTTAAACCTTTTACTTTAGGCCACAACTCTTATTGAGTTTAACCATTAATTTGTCTTTTCTGCAGAGGACTGACAGTAGATTTGTCATCAGTTGGACTTCTTTCTTACTGAAAAAGCCTGGAAACATGAAGGGCCTGAGCACCACCCACTGTACCCACCCACATGGGGTGCTCAAAGTCCCATGGTGCTGCAGAAGAACCACACGCAGGGGTAGTTTCCACCACCTGCAGCATCTCAAGCTCCCCATGACCCCAGCGGTGCTTCCTCATGGGCACCAGGTCAAACATACTGATTTACTCTATAGAAAAACATTATTAAAATAAATCTCGAGGGATGTGGTGATCCCATTTCCCCTTACGTTGCCTTCCAGCACCGTTCAGGACATCTCAAAGACAACAGGCACAAAACCTGCTGTACAGAGACATACTGTCCACTTGTCATTAACAATGCAAGGAGCAAGCACGGACAATCATTGCGTAAGGACCTGGTATAGGAAATCACTTGCAAGTTCATGGCAATAGTCCAATCTTATTGAGTTTTTTTACTGGACAACCATTTAATTTTGTGTTTAACCATGGTTCCAGTCTAACTTTTAGCAATTATGAAGTGTTATAGCCAAGGCACACTGACTGTGTAAGAGCCTGGTGTAAACACTTGGTGAATACTAAAGGGTGTTTCCACTAACTTTCTGCATGGGGTAGTCAATGTTTACTCTTAGAGTTCCTTTAAATACAGGTTACTCACACATTCATCTCAGGCTCTTTCTTTAAAGTGTAATTGCTATGGGATACTACTACCTACTTTTTAAATAGAACTTAAACCCCAAAACATAAAATTCATTTACAAACATTTACATATCAGAAAAGCCTAATCAAAACCTCCCTGATTTCCATGTCAACTATCATAGATGTTTTAGCAATCAGCAAGCTTATATCAAAAAAATCAAAACATATTTGTCTTCTTACATAAACTATTATAGCAATATAATGTAAAAAGTTAGAGATCTAAATGACACTTGAATAGGGGGAGCTGCAAAAGCTGCAATGATTGATGTCATGATGTTTTCAGGCATTATAAATAACCTTTAAATGTCTCTTCTACCCTGATTTGCATAAGGGATTGACAGTTCATTAGATAGGGGGAGAAAAACAGACACAAACAAAGCAGAGACAATACTGGGGACTTTGGTTTACACAAGGACCTGGGGGGAGCAACAGTGACTTTGTAAAAGAAAAAGGCCAGTGCACAGAATCCTTCTACCGAGCTCACAATTAGAAGAGGATCAATCAGTGCTGCTTCAATCTCAGATCACCAAAACACCTACTGCAGATTCACCAGGATTAGCACTGGGTTTGCACTGTGCTCTGGAAAAGCTGGGAAAATTGATGTACAGATCAGGGCTGGAGACCGCAAACAGCCTGAGACAGTGTGGGACCTCCATAGGAACTTCATAGGACCTTCACAGGAATTTCACAGGACCTCCATAGGAAACTCAGAGGACCCCCATAGGAAATTTCCCCCAACATCCAAAGCATTTCCCACCTCTGCTGGGGCTGGAAGCTGGAAGCACCCACACAGCCTCGTAAACACACACCGGTTTCCTACATTTTTTACCTACATAAGAAATAAAAGGCTTTTGCTCACAGACAGACAGACCCATTTGCTCTGAGCTGCAGCCCAAGGTAGCGGTTACGGGGCATGAAAAGGGAGAAAGGGAGAGCAAGGGAAGGAATGAAGACAAGGGAAGATAATTGAAAGTACCAGTGCATTAGTTATGTTGCATATATCTAATGTAATTAGTATTAATAAGCTGTCAGTCAGAAGATGTAGTTGTTAAAAGGCAGTTTCAATAGGGGAAAATGATAATTGAACTCCTCCATGTATTTGTCTGTACTTATTTATTCTGCTGGGTTTTTCAGTTCATTGCCACGGATACATGTTTAGCAAAAGTGAAACTGAAAAAGTAAATGGAGTTTTTTATTTATTAATGAGAAAAAAAATATACTGTATTGCTCTGAGTAATGCCAAATACAGCAGGAAGGCTCAGGGAGGTTAATGGCTCAGTTCTACACTCGGTTCTCACTCAATCCACAATGTTTTCAAGCTATAACTTTAAATGAATTCTGTTTTGCAATACATATACTCATTCCTGGCACGGTACCTGCTGCTACTTTATCCTCTACTAGCGGGTAAAGACACTCTGGATGCTCTGCAGGGTCCTGTCTTGTGGTTTAACACTGCAGTTCCTAAAGCTGGTCAAATCACGTGCAGTGAATAATGTATTCAATAATTTCCCTTTTATTTTTTTCTTTTTTTAATTTTTCAATTGTCTGCAAGCAGCTTACAGTGTTCCCCAAAGCATCTGTAATGAGAAATTAGTCACTAAATATTTTATACAAATAGTTATTAGTCTCTATCTTGATCATGGCAGTTTGCTGCGGATTCAAGTGGGACGGGAGGATTTGGATTGGATTTGTACTTCTGACTGCAAATTGGCTGCATCTAGCTCCTGGAGACAGCTTGCCTTCTCTGCTTCTCAAAGCAGCCCTCCTGACAACAGTTGGGGTATTTCAGGCTCCAGCATTCAGATGGCCAAGCTTAAAGCTACATTAGTTGTGATAGCTCTGGAACATCCCCAGTCCACCATCTACACTGTGAGCACCTCCCAAGTCTCGGAGCTACGTACAAACACCACATCCCTACTTGAGAGTGGGGGAAGCAAAACCAGATTCAAACATGACTTTGGCTGTGCGGAGGAGATCTTGACCTATGGAGAAATCCTTGCTTTTATGTCAAGAAACCTTTCCTCTTCACCCTGACAAAGATCTTGGCCCATGTGCCAGACCCTCCATCACCCACCGCGTGGTCCCTCAGGTGCCCCTTCAGTGCAGTCCTCTGCCTCCCGCTGTTCCTCACATCCAGATGGAGCACCGGGAGTTAACGTTAATGCCAGGCATTTTTCTTCTACATGTTGTTTAAGTAAGAAATGCCGCTTTTTTGGTCATTTAAATCACCTGCTAAATTTAAGGACTCTGTAAGTTGTAAAACCACAGCTGGCTTTCCACAAAGGCTGGAAAATGCTAAAAGCACCACTCTGACTACTGCAACCAATTTTTAAATTCTGAGTTTGTGAAATCCAGGCTGAAGTAACTGAAGGTCTCGTTGGGCTGTAATAGCTCCCGTCAGCTCATGTTATCAAAACGAGACATTTCTGAACCGGTACCATTCCAGGCAAGGGATACGTGACATTTTCCGACTCAGGCGACAAAAGGGAAAAATAGACCTTAGAGGTGATTAGGAAGAAAAATGGGAACTGGGACAATACCAGAGCCCCTGCTGCTGTCTCCTACACCCTGCCCTGCACGGGGTCACACGGAAGCCACAGTGGGGCTGCAGAAACACCAGATCCCTGGCCTAGCCGTATCAGGGCTCTCCAATGGCTTGATGTGACTAATTTGGTTATTACGGTTGGAGCTCTGTTTGGAAAACATTGATTGTTTTCTAAATGTAATTAATTGTCATCATTTGTTGCAGTCATAAAGAATGAGGCCCCACACAGCACTCAGCAAAAGCGAGAATGCACAGAAGGTCCACCAGTCTAGGAACTGTCCTAGACCCCATCAGACAGAAAGTCACGCAGCGGAAATGTGCTCCTGGTGCTATCTTGGACCTCCCTTTGGTGTTTCCTTCCTTTCCTCCTCTTCCTGCCAAGCTCCAAAGTAAAAATAGAGGATTCTGGTGGTTTTAAGGACAGGGAAGACTAAAGAGGAACAGATGTCCTTTCAAGGCCTTTCACCTTTTCAGGACGAAATGTTTGCAAGGAGCTTTGGACAGGGGAGAGTTTGCGGTCACTAAATGGCTTGTCCCATAATTGGTAGTAAGGATCCAGTTGAGGCACAGCTCCTCTGGAGAGAGAACTCATTTCTGAACATCACACATAGAGGCAGGGCTCATTTTCAAGATGCTTGGCTGCTCTTCAGCCTCCCCAGCCATGGGGGGACCACTCACCCACCCCCTGACAGAGCAAGAGACTCCCCAGAGCCACATGGACAACTGCTGGGGCTCTTCTCCTAGAGGCATTGCTGATATAGGAGCTGGCCCCACCACTGGAGACAGGATTTCAACCCATTTTCCAAGTTGTTTACTCACACAGGGACAAAAATGATTTTCTTCCAACCAGGTTTTCTTGTGTCAGTCGTTCAACATGTTCCTGTGTTTTTTTCCTCCCTTTCTTATTACCTTTTCTGATAGTAAAGACGTTGCAGATGGGCATCAAACTGTGCAAAATGTAAATTATGATTGGGTAGAGTCAGAACATAAAAAATAAGTTATTTGGATACATTTTTTTTTTCCTAAGGACCACAGCACATATGGCATGCTAAAAAAATGTCTCGTGTTCATTAAGGCTAAATGAGACAGGTTAGAGAATCATGGGCACCAAATGGAAAATGCGGGGAAAAAAACCCTGGCTGGCAACTCATTCTGCTGATAATATTTTTTGGATGTTTCCCTCCTGCCCTCTCTCCCTCATTTTTTTTTAAACTGCAAGGACATTTTCGCAAATATTTCACAAATATCTGATGGCTGTTGCTTAGGAATCTGTCCTCCCCGCTGTGCCTTCCTCATTTGAAGGTCATAATCTTCAGTTTGTGAAATCATAATTATCTCACTAGCCACTAACTCTGATGTCACAAATAGAGGATTATGATGACTTCAATGGAAAAAGCAGCAGCGGGAGAAAATGAACTCCTCAGCTACCGAGAGCTTGTTTTCCTCCCCAAAAAGATACAGCGGAGAAAAATATCAGCAGAATGATCTCCAAATAGACTATTTTCTGTGTGGTATCAGTGCCTCTTTCAGAATATGAGGGTAATTTCTGCCTTGTGCCAGTTTAACACAGACTTCCACTTTATTTTAACACATAGCAGGTCTTACATTTAATGTAATAGCAGAATCTTGCTACTTCTTGTGGAGCTCATACAGAGACCTCAGAGTTCTTCTATAAAAACGAAACGAGCCTCCTTTTAACCCTTAGTGAAAAGAAAAGGCCAAGATTCACCACAACGTCACCTACGCCCAAGGCTTCACTACTCTTGGACAATGCCACACTGCATCAAAAAATATAACAAATAAACGCTGTCTGATTAATAAAGTGTATTTAATGTGTAACTACCCTTATTGCTTTTTGTTCAGCATCCCTGGCAGCCTAATTCACAAAATTCAGTAACTCATAGTGGGTGAAAACTTCTCTCCCCAAAAATGGGGGAGAAGAGCAGAGTAGAGGAGAGAAGGAGGAGAAAAGGAGAGGAGAGAAGGGAGAAGGACCACAGAAGAGCTGGGACCATCCTGATGCATTTCCCCCCTCTGTATTCACGGGTTATCCCCTCCCCGCAGTATGGACCAGAAGACACATGTGCCTCACTTAGACATTATTTAATTATTGGAACTATGACTAGGATGACGCCACTGACTTTCCTCCAGGACAGACGCTCTGGGAACACGATTCAGCAATTCTGAATGCCATTATTTTGAATAAAGCTATCAATGCTTCTCCGGAAGAGTTTGGAATACAAGTAGATTTCTATTGTCACTATAAACGCTAGCGCGCGTCTCTTGGGCATCAAATAAAATACATTTCAATGTTACTGTCTGCTTGAACGAGACATTAAAAGAGCTATATTCTGGATTCCTGCCGTTTTATAAAAATATGAGCTAACAGTGCGATGACACAGTTCTACTGTCTCTTCGGATTGCTGATTTCAGGCACCACCTTCCCCTACGTGGATGTGCAAAAGCAGCAGGGCACAGCGACCAACCCCAAATCAGGAAAATGCCGTGGATTCTGCCCCACCAATGAGAACAAAAGTATTTAATGCCAGAGGTTGGCAAAACCTGTAATTCCCAACCCATAACCATGTTCCCTGCCATTTGGCACTGGTACTGGGCTGTGTAACTCAGGGGAGGAATAGGTGGAGGCAACTGTATCCTCGTAGAAGAGCCGTCTTCCAAAGGCGTATCACAGCAACAGCATCCTCAGCTTCCTGGCTGTGGATTTCAGCGGCAGAGGGGAGAATATGGGGGGAAATAAAAGCACAACAGCTGTAGTGCCACAGGCCCCTGGCCTGAGGAATATGTTGGGAGACCGACGTGCACATCCACTATTCTCAATCACTAGAAACAACATATGGTGGGTTGGTGTTCGTGCTGCCTTTCTCTGCCTGCCCTGTTTCTGCTCAAGGTACAAGTAAATTAAGAGAGAGTCAGGCTGCACACGTGAGCAGAGCATCGCAGAGAGCAGAACCGTACGGGGTCAGAAGGATGCGTACATTCTTTATCAGCGTTATTTAAAATCTTTGCCACATCTTCATCAATTCTAAAAGCTCCAAAGGCACTGAAAAACGATCCCATTTTGTCTTTGTGTGGCCAAAACCTTCCTGTGCTTTTTTCTGTTCTCAATATATCTGATATTCCCCATTATCCCTGTCATTGATCACAAACTCCCCGAGCACAGGGCAAAAAAGATGGAATTTGCTAACAAGCTGACAAAAATCAAGACGGCTCACCCATCCCCAAGAGCACCCCACAATCTCTTTCCATGTACTAACCACAACACAGAGAGGTACACATCGGCTTGTGAAATGGGCCAAAACACTCGTTGTTGTCATAGTGAGGCACCCTGACCTGTGCGGGGTGGCCCAGGGGTGCCCAGACGTGGTGGATGGGTCCTGCAAAACACCTTTCACACGGGCTGTCCTGCAGCAGCCACGGCTGCCACACGAGTCCGGTGGGCAAAGGTCAGCCTTGGAGCAGTAGGAGAAAACATGGGAATGGCATGGGACAGCAGTTCAGGTAAAGACACAGAGCACTGCAAGGACATCAGTGGAGATAGATACGTTACGAATGCACAAGATCTGGAAGCCACCGGGACCCGGACCCTGCTCCGTGAGGGTTATAACGAAGTGTACAGCTATTCACATCACGGAGGCGCTGGGAACGCTGCAGCTTGCACGAGACGTGCACAGGAAAAAAGAAAAAAAGTCCTTAATTCCACCTCTGTCAAAGGCAGGATTACTAATTTCTCCTAACATTTAGACCGCTTTTGATGTTGTGAAAGGTGACGCGAGAAATGCCATCGCTGCCAGAGGAGCTGGGGACGGCAACACCAGGCACTGCTGCACTCATCGCGAGAGCTCAGGAGAAATGACACAAGAGTTGGTGTCACGACTGTGGAGTTAACCTTTTGTCACCCCTGTATTTAGCTGACTGAGTTTCTCCCTTAATGAAGCAGTTTGATTTATGTATGAGTCATTTGCCTTCATAATAAATTTATTAAATGATCATCTTTTTTTCCCCTCCAGATTTGTCACTTGAAACGTGGTAATTGGTGTTTAAACCTGCGACGGCGTGTCATCAAATGAGTTCAAACAACGTTACATGTTCCTTGCTCTCCACATCGTAACGCAGCTCGGCTGTCAGTGCTAACCTGGGGACGAGGATGACTCCAAAGATGAGGAAAAACCCTGGCGCGAAGATGCTGCCTCAGGATGCTGACAGCGCGGGAACTGCAGCTTCTTTTCTCTCCCGCGGTGACACGAGACTTAACAAGAACTGGGGAGCAGCACGACACGCACTGGTACCTGAAGTAGTAATCTGGGGGCCAGTGACGACTCTAAAACACCATCTCAGTTCAGCGAAGTGCTTCAGCAAACAAGAGATCCAATGAATTAAATGAGGACTAATTACATGGGTACCGTTAGACATGTTTGACTCTGTTGCTGAATCAGATCCTAATCTCTCACTCTCTTGGCATCTCAAAACATGAAAACAAGTAAGACCATGCCAAGAATCTGCTATAAAAAATAATTGCTTTTAGTTTAAAAAACTAAGTTACAAAATACCTATAGAGTTGCAATTGGTCTTATTTTCTCTGCAAGCGTCATTTTACATTAGATTGTTGTTTTTCACTTGCAATTTGAATCAAAAAAAGTACTTCTGTTTTAATTAGTTTTATAAATTTGCTGAGCTAAATGAATACAGTAGTAAAATCAAAACTACAGAAAATGTGAGTAGTCTGAGCAGACTGCATTACTTGTGGAACAAATTGTAAATCCATTGCTTAATTAAAATTATTTGAAATGCCAAGATGTGAAAACTCTGAATTATGCTGCCATACAAAATCTACAGCTCATCTTAATAAATTACGGTAGCCTCAGCTACAAGATTTTGTCATTTGAAAGGTTTCCATTTATACATGCAAATTTTTTCCCACGTTATACATGTACTTTTAGGGCCTCATTTGCATCCTGATTTGATCAATGGCTGCATAAAACAGCACTTGGGCTTCTGCTGGGAGCTGCAACGACTGAGAAAGTAATGCAATTGGAAGACACGAAATTTTAAAACACAGCTTGCAAGGTGTCAATGCATTAGTCCATTTAACTCCTGAGTCCTTAAGCTCTCCTCGGTCTCCCCGAGAGGAACAGCAACCTGCAACACAGCATGCCAGGATTTCCCTGAAAAGGCGGCTTGTCCAAAGAGCAAAGCATCCTTGAAAGCACATCACTGCCTCACCCTAGGGGGGTCATTTTGCCACATTTTTGAAAGGACCGCAGTCCGGATGTCTTTTTTCCCCCAGGACATCATAGACTGCCAAAGAGATGAAACCCGCTGCCCCAGAAGCAGTTTGCAGAAGAAGCCGAAGCGATGTCACGCTGCAAACGGCTTCTGATGCCCTGAACCACACCTAAAACTTTGCTGGAAGGTTTCTGCAGACAATCTGCTGTGGAGAGATTAGAATTAGAAATTACGCAAAGAGGAGCAGTCCTACACGGTCAAGGGTTTAGATGGAGAGCAGAAAAGTTTCAAATTCATTCTACAACACTAATTGGAAAATTTTGTTCTAGATGATTAGGGTAACGAAGCTTGTGAGGTGGACTGGAGAATAAGTCTTATAAGGAGAGGCTGAGGGAGCCGGGGGTGTTCAGCCCAGAGAAAAGCAGGCTGAGGGGAGACCTTCTCGCTCTCTGCAACGACCTGAAAGGAGGGTGTAGAGAGGCGGGGGTCTGTCTCTTCTCCCAAGTCACAGGTGACAGGACTAGAGGAAACAGCCTCAAGTTGCACCAGGGGAGGTTCAGATTGGATAGTAGGAAAACATTTTACACTGAAAGGGTTATTAAGCATTGGAATGGGCTGCCCAGGGAAGTGGTTGAGGCACCATCCCTGGAGGTATTTAAAAGATGGGTTGACAGAGAGCTTAGAGACATCGGTTAGTAATGGGTTTTTGACAGTGTTAGGTTGATGGTTGGACTAGATGATCTTAAAGGTCCCTTCCAACCTGGACAATTCTATGATTCCGTGATAATCTTAGTTTTCTCAAAACCCGCTATAATGGAAGTATATTATACACTTTAAATACACTTCTCTTTCTTGCGATGGGTCAGTGTCAAAGCACTGTGAGGGGCAGAGATTGCCAATATTTGATTTCAGCTTCCACGTCATTAACAATCATGTGAAATTACTCTTACAAGCAGGGTTTCCTTGTCCACTGGCCACTCTGTTGATTGCTAGGACAAAACCTACCCAGAAATACAGAAATTGTATTTCTGTACAGCTCTGCCAGCTGGCCACACCATTATGCACGTAATTCCTTCACCTTGGGTATTCTCAGTAGGAAAAACCCTCAAATCTCAAATTGAATACATCTGAGGAATTTCAATTTAATTAAGAGGATGCCAAGAGGAGACAAAGGCAGGAGCGTGTTTATTATCATAATAGATTTCTACCTGCATTGCACTGATACACCTATGCCCATGTATCGATATGTTCTAGTGGAAAAAAAATCTATGCAATCTGTACTATGTCGTAGCGGACATCAGTATCACACGTACCTGCTTGGAACTGAGCAAAGGAGACAGAAATCTCACTGTGCTGCAGGAAAGGGAACAGATGGTGCAAAAATTCATACACACACAAATTCACACTTTTTTATGACACAAGGTTACTAACAAGATCCTTCCATGCTTATGCTTAAAAGGATTCCAGCTAGAATAAGTCATTCTTAAGACAAGGAACTGCTGGAGAGAGGCCAGTGGAGGGCTACGAAGATGATCAGGGGACTGGAGCATCCCTCTGATGAGGAAAGGCTGAGAGATCTGGGGCTGTTCAGCCTGGAGAAGACTGAGAGGGGATCTCATCAATACTTATCAATATTTAAAGG
>JAOXNO010000004.1:30067318-30087138 GCA_028565335.1 Limnodromus scolopaceus
CAATCCTGCTTTAGCAGGGGAGTTGGACTAGATGATCTCTAGAGGTCCCTTCCAACTCTGACAATTCCGTGATTCCACGATATGTGCTTATTTGATGGGACCCTCCCATGCGGGTGCAGGACCCCGCTCCACATGACAGCGGTGGATACTGGGTGCTTTTGCCTGCATAAAACTTGGGATTATACAGGCAGCCAAATATTTTTCAGCCAGATTTCCCAGGGATATTACTGAAGCAGGGAGCTTAAAACTATTAACATGCCATCAATCATTCACTTACAGACCCACAGAGCTACTACAACAATTTCCCCCACATTCCTAATGGATTTTACTATAAATAAACAAAAAGCATTCCCACCCTGCACTTTCCCTTTCCAAGACTGCTGCCGACTCTGACATTTTTTATATTCCTCTGAGTAAAACAGTGCCAAAAATTTCCCTATTTTTAACAGCAACGGAAGCAGTAGCTACTGAGGACTCCTGCAATCCTCAGCCCATCACCGCAACGACCGAGCCAAACCCCAAAACTTTCAAACAATTCCTTTGGCTAAATCCCAGAGCCTCCTCTCTCCTGGAGTTTCAAAATTGCTTCTAGGAAAGCGTGCTCCCTGCTGATGAGCGGGCAAGAAAAAGGGAGGAATAAGTTACATATCTTGGGTGGTTTCTCAGCGGCCCCGTGGATGCTCCCTGGCTGCCAAGGCAGGAGGCTGAGCTCCATTGGGGCACAGAGATGTCTCCCAGGTGGCATTTGAAGAGGAGAAAGATGGAAAGCTGTCCTGTTACCTATCCGGTCTAACATAACCTGGGCACTTTCGGTCCTTTTTGTTTGTTTGAACATAGTGCTTCTTTAACATGTTTTGTTAATATTTCATGGGTTTTTTAGGAAATACTCGGCAGGACGTACCACCTAAGGAAACGGGACCTTCATCTCAGGTGTGTCCAAACCCCAGAGCCAGCCTTGAAATGTGGCTCCTCACCACGTGACGTTTTTTGATTCCCAAAAGCTGGACTTTCTGTCATCTTTTATGAAGCTTTTCGATGCCAGTTTGTAAACTCTCTGCCTCTCCAGGCGTCCTCCCTATTCCTCATACCCAACAAGCTCGCTCGCTGACTGACACCGAGGCGGCTGGCGCCGCAGCACTCACACCCTGCGAGGCACCGCTTTCCAGGGTTTTATTTTTTTCCACCAGCCGCTGGTAAATGAGGCTCGTGTGACAGACCACTGGCTGGATAATGAGTTCATTCTCCAACCGAGAGCAAGGTACTTTCCTGGCCCATCTGTTCGCTGAGCTCCTCACGGCACGGCTCCGGGAATGCTGTTTCTGAAGAGAGCGGCAAACACCGCTGATGTGCAATAGACCCCGGTTTGATGGCCTCTGGAACGCACAGCGCAAAGCTTTCTCAGCCGAAAAATGTTAAGAGACAGAGCACTGGGATTACTTCAGAGCCATTGCTGGAAACTCTTAAAGTGGAAAAAAAAAAAATAATCAGGAGGGAAGAAAGCCTCCTGAAGGCTAAAACAAATCTTCTAGCACAGAAGTCGCACAGGCACAGTGCTCTTCCTCGACCACCTCCATTTCCTCTGCTTTTTCTAGGAGAAATAAAAGCTCCAAGAAAGTCACAGGTCTATAAACAGAAGCGGTCAGAAAGTCAAAGCAAAGATCTGAAGAGACTAGAACAATAAATGACACTTAAAATACCAAGCCAGGAGGTGTAACCAACCTCAACCGAAACTCTGGCACACGTGACCCTCAAGAAGGAAAGAAAAAAAAACAGCTAAAAACCATCTACAAATCTTTTTAGAGGCAAGGAAAACTCATACCTTCTTCAATTTGGAGAAGGGACGAATAAAAAGCGATGAGGGGTGGTATATTTGAGTGTCAAGTGGTTTAATGAAGATAAAGCAGGCTCTCCAGTGTACCATTGTCTCAGTACAAAAATGTGGAAACAGATGACTCTGACAAACGTCACATTTAAAACTGCCTTTAAAAAATGTTGAGTATGTTTTTAAGCACATTGTCCCGCAGAATTCGCTGCTATTCGATACGCACAAGGTGCAGATGCAGGCGATTCATTAATGCATTGAGGTGGATAAAGGTCAGGAGAACATCCTCACTCACATCCAACAGGGCTTTTCAACACTGAACTCTCACGGCTAGCTAGGCATATGAGCCAACTATTAGTAGACTTCCACAGCTGCCTATTATCCCATATAACATTATTTTTCCTGACACACATACCACTGTCCATATAGAAACAGGACCAGATACATCCAAGGTGCAATCCAATGTGGGAAATCCTATTTGGTTGTGCAAATACATTACTGTCTTCTCCCTGACTGTACTAATGTCTGAATTAAAGTGTAATATCTCATGACTGGAACCTTTCTTTAATTCATGCTGAAGAGCCCTCACACAATCTGTGGCACCGAACAAAGTAGTAAATTCACCTCAACATCTTTATGCTTTCCCATAGTCTTTAAATCATTCATATCCAGACTTTCGGTGTGTTCTGGATCGGACAGAAATGTTTCTAGCCCATAACTTTTTGATTAATGTCTTTGAGGAATGAACTCTTTAAAGAGGAAGCTCTGTTCTTTAATCATTGGGAGAAAGAGACATGCCCATGCTTCACTGCTGCAGGATGAGCCTCAAGAAGCCCCTGGGCCCTGAACCACCTTGGAGTGAGGTCCCCCTGAACACTGGCAGAAATTAGGCCCTAAATACACCCCCAGTGAAGAGCACACACTGCAAACAGGTGGCTGGTGAGGTGCCAAGGGCAGGAAGTGTTAAAGGTGCTCAAGATGTCCTTCCCCTGTATGGGCAAAGAAGTTAGATAAACTCTCCCGACTTCTGTGAATGAAACCCTCCAAACATGCTTCCCTGTAACACGTAATGCAATTATTCTCCAAGACTTGATTAAAAATTTGAAACCAAGTTTGAGCACGGGCTCCACTGCATCATCTGAAGAAGCTAAGTTGGGTGAACAACAGAGCTGCGTGGTAGGAAATCAAAGACTTCACTGCACTGCAACTAATTTGTGAGACATCTCCCAACACTATCTTCATTGAGAAACCGCATGTCAAGGGCTCAGAAGTGCAAACCATGTGTACTGAATACAGCAAAATGCATTAAAACAACATTAAGGGGTTTCGCTTTAACATGCAGTGTTCTGTAAAGACCTTCCTTACTAAGGACCCTACACATCAAGACATTACAGCCTTTAGGATACTGATGACATTGACTGCCTTTAAAACAGAAGAACATTGCAAAGAAATATGAGCATAGTACAACAGCTTTCTGCTAGTCTGGGTATTTTCCTTAGATACTCCGTATTTCTGGCTTGAGGCCAGCCTCTCAAACACATCGGGCTCCCCCCAATGCCATGTGGGGCCACAGGTCTCTCCCTGCTTCTGAAAACTGCTCCGAGACATTTGTCCTCCCTCCTGCAGCGTTCTCCAGGTCCCCTCTTCCCAGCTGCTCACAGCTTCTGCCTCCAGCCTCTGACCTTTCGATGGCTGCCTGGGAAATCCTAAATTCAGCAAGAAACTTTTCAAAGCAAACAGTTTACATATGATTAATTCTTCCTGTAGATCTCAAAAAAACCCCAAAACAACCAAAACCAAAACCAACCTTCCTGATTAACAAAGGTCACTGAATCTCAAAAGTTTATTGCAAACAATTCAACCGCATTACAGCCCTCCTCTAAAAAAAAATATGAAGTAAACCTGGGTTTGTTTGGAGCAAAAAGATGTGGCTGAAAGAAAGGCAAGATAGTGGCCAGATACAAACTGAATAACTGATGGGAGAGCAGCTGTACGCTAACAACACCAGCAACTTGCTCTTATAAAATGAAGAGGGACAGGGCAGGACCTCTTGCCACGGCAAACCTGAGGGATCACCAATCACAGAGGGGAAAAAAAAATAAAACATATATCCTAACAGCAAGCACTGCCCAGAGCTCCTGTTGGAGTCACTTGGCAGTAGAATATTCTGTGTGTGTGTCGAGGCTGCACTTCTCCTTCATAGATGTCAAAACGCTTTGCAGAGGTATGACATGACGTTATCTTCATTTTACAGACAGGGGAACTGAGAGGAGGTGACGGGAAGTTATTTTTCAAGATGAGATAGTGGGTCATCAGCAAAGTTAGAGCCGTGGTCCTGAACCACTCCAGCACCGCTGCCACCCTCCACAGCCTCCGCAGAGTTTAAAAGCGGCAGCAATCCGCAACGCAGATGCTGTGCCTCGGAGCACGCCAGGGCTTCTCAGTGGTGACAACCGGTGACGGTGTCAAACAAAGCTCAGCACCTAGGGCCGTCCAGCTGGGCTGGCACACGAAAAAGCCCTGGTGGCACAGAGACTGTCATCCCGCAGAGCAGGTGCTGCTCAAGCGGGGATGCTCCAGCCCTAGGTGGACCAGGAGAAGGAGCAGCAACCTCCTTTGCCGAGAGGAGCACGTGAAGATATTAAGAGGGAATCCTCAATCATCTTCTCTTATGTTCCCATCATACCTTTCTCTATTAGCTGTGATTTTGCTAACCTGACTGATCCATAATTCATAACTATTATCCATGCTCAATAATTACAATGTTAATATTTTGGTAATTTAAAAGTACCTTTCTCCGTCAGACTTCAGTCTGTATCACTGACTCATGCACAATTTTATATTTAAGTGTTTATGAACAAAACTGGTTTCTCTCCTCTTTCTTTTCCTCCCCAATTCATGCCTTCAAAATGTTTTCAAAATGTTGGGGAAAGAGGAATTTTAAGAGGAAATCTCATTACTTTAAGGCCAAATTTAAAAATGATGAAATCCATAATGCCTGATCTATCAATCAAAGCCAATTCTGCTGTACAGATGCACTGAAAGCCCTTCACTTTCTAATCACTAATAGGTAACACTATCAAATTCAGCCCTACACTCTATTAGAATCACAGTAGAAAAGCACTTAGTGTAATATCCACAGACAGCTTACCAAATACTATTCATTTGGCTCAAAGACAAGCCCAAATATGTTAATAATTTGAAAGCTTCCTTAAACAATGTGCTTTATCAATATGCTCAGAAAAGGAAATAAAAATACCTAAACAGAACTTTCGCAGATGAAAAAAAAAAAAATTAAAAAATCTGACTTGCGTTCAGAATTTTGGCTTTCTCACAGTGTAGGCACTGATTTGTGAATAATCTGTGATTCTGTTGCTGTCCTGGCTGCAGAGCCCATCATCTCCCACTTGCAAATCACTGGAACCATTTCCATCCCTATTTACCCTTCCTTCTGACTGCATTTATTTTAGGCTTGTTTGTAGCAGGATTTTTTTAATGTCCTCGCCTCCTATTTCCTCATTTTCCCATCACTCTCCTAAGCACCACACATGTACAGCGTTGGCGGGGCAGCAATGAACTTTATTCAGCCTTATCTCTCGGTTATGGCTTGTGTCCTTGACCTCCTCCAAGGGATGGACCCGCAGAGACATTAAGCATCTGTGACTGGGTCCAGTGCTTACGTCCTCTCTTCTCATATTATTGTCAATCTCAAAATTCAGATTTTCCTAAGGTTTTCTTGCTCTCCAGAGCAAATGTCACTGACAGGGCACTGCTGTAAAACACCCAGGGAATGAGCAGAGCCGCCCACCTGCAGGCAGCAGCAGAGTTTCGATGAGGGGAGGTAGCAAACACGGAGTTTACACATACACAGAGACACTGCGCGGTGGCGACAAGTAGTACAAAGGCTTATTTGATGCGAAGACAGAATGACTGCATTGCTCATGTCAAAAAAAGATCAGTGGAAACGTAACAACAGACCATTCTGCATGCTACACACAGAGCACAAAACACCAAAAAAATACTCTTTATGTGCTTTTTTAGCCTGGTTTCCCAGAAAAAATAAAAACAACAAAAAACAAGAGACATGCAATTGTTCTGTCAGTCATCGCTTCCCCAAATAACTTTTGAACCTGTTGGCTGATCTCAGGTTTGACAGATAGGCAGAGGTCTCAAAGGGATTACATTCCTACTAGATGCGTGAAAATAATAGAGACTCAAACTAGTGCCTTTACTGAACTCACCTCTGCGCCGTGCCTTACTCTGCTCTGCACCTCAGGGGTACCAATTAGACCACAAGCCAGAGCTGCTCTGCGGATAAGGGAACAGCTGGGGAAATGCTTACTTATATCATCAGACAATGCACACAAGAAAAAGAGTGTTGTGAACGCTCCAACCGCAGGACACGCTGAGATGAGGGCTCCTGCCTCCTCAGATCCATCATCCTCCAAGCACAGAAATCCGGAGCAGAGTCCGGAGACGCTGGTGCCAGCAGCCTCAGCAGCTGGCCTTGGCGTCTTCGGCGCTTACTCCGTTTTCAAAACCAAAGTTGCTTATGACATTTACAAACTCCCATGTGATGTTAGTGCTAATGCCCCAAGGATTGCCCCGTTTCCTCAAGGCAGAGCAATAAATAGCATTACCTTCCTCGACCTCCTCCTGCTTGTCCCCTTGGAGATTCGAACATGAATGCATCCTCTGAGCTACTAAAGCACAGGTACATTTCCTTGCCAGCATTGCAAAAAAAATAAGAGAAGCATTGCCTGGCAAAGAGCAAGATTTCTATTCAATTTTAAAGGGGATATGTCTGACAGGGATGCTGCAGGACTCTCATTCTAATAGCCAATGCTGCTAATTAAAACTGTTTTGGAAGATCTGCAGCTAGCATATAAATCACCCCACTATATGCTATAAATAAGAGGCAGATACTGAACTGAATAGCTCCCATTTGTCAACTGAATGAAGAGATTTGATTGTGCCTTTTTGAATAATAAATCCAGACATACCTAGCAGGGCACTGAGAGTCGCTGCAAGTGTCTCTTTTATCAAACAACAATGATTATATTATGGGGTATGCATTATGGGGGATCATCCATTTCTCTTGTTTTCTCATTTATCGCCGACAGCCTCCCTCCCAGACGAAACATTTTGCTCCGAACAGCGTGTGTTCATGCGAAGACCTCAGACGTGAGGCAGGAGCAAACACTACTGAGTCTCCTAATGCAATGTGCACCTATTAGGATGTACCATAGAGCAGAAGGAAGATTTGTAGGAAAACTAACCGAGATGCAAAAGCCTCAATACGCAGGTTTTTCCTCCTATCCTTTTTCCCACAGCACTTCCAAAGGACGTTGAAAATGCACTGTCTCAGACAGAGGAGAGTCACACAGTTCTTTGCAATGAACATCCATTTATATAAAACACGATCGAGTGACAAAGCTAAATCCCTTAAGATCATTTTATAACATCACCGAACAACAGAAACTCCCAAAGGCACCCACAGAAGCAACAGGTTTGCATTAATAATAATAATTAAAAAAATATTACCTCACTGCTGCGTGAAAAGCTCTTTACAACCATGAACGCTAGATCCCACTCACAGCCACCATGTCTTTCTCACTGTAAAGAAAACAAACAAATGGGCACCAATTAGGAAATGGCATTTATTAATGCTAAGTTCAGAGTAGCTTCAAATCTTGCACATGCACTCATAAAAAAAGAAGATTTAGGATTCCCTGTCACACGGAAGGCTGCAGAAGGTTAATTGAGTTCACTGGAGAAGTATCATTACCCCTATAACATATCTAAGGAAAAAAGCACCGCAGTCGGGTTATGAAGACAGATTTATTTTAAGTCTTTAAAACTATGTGTTAAATTTTTGCCCTCTAACAGGATGATTTGCCCCCAAAACCCTCTGCAACTGAACAGCAACTTCCGCAGCATCCCCTCAACCAGTGTTTCACACCTTCCCCAGTGCAGATACTCGCATCCCACCCACCGGCAGAGGCGAGACACAGGTGAGCCATCACCTCTGGCATCCCTGCCCGTTTTCCCAAAGGAAAAGTATCCTCTGGGACTGACCACCGGACTTTGTGCAGGCTTTTCTCTGCCCTGCAGAAGGAGCAACTGCTGGCTGGGAGCCAGGGAAACGAGCCCCAAGGGGCTGCAGGGAGCTTTGCAGGGGCTGTGCCTTTACCTTCTCTTCTGCTGGGGCTTAAAATGAGGAGGAAAAAAAGGGAAAAAATCTGCCTATCTGGGGTGTCTCATGCCCCCCTTCAAAAATGCTGACAACTGTCCATGGTCCTTTGATACTACCAAGACAAATACCAACCTTCCCGTGGCTCCTCATCTGCCCAGGCTAGTAAAGCTGCAACTGATGTGTACTTATTTTATCAACAGTAACTGTAAATCGGGATGATTTTATTATTTTGGGGTTATGTTTGCCAATAAAAAGGAAAAGACAGTGCTACGCTGAACAAATTTGATGGCTACACATTGATTTTGAAATCCCAGCCATGCTGCCTGGATCCAGAAGTGCTTACCCTGCTGCCTGCCCTCCTCTTGCTTCCTTGATTGCTTGAGGTTCTGAGTCTAAACAACATTCTAGGCACCACAGGTCCGGCCATGGCTTGCATGTCACCAGCTCTGCAAAGCCTTTGCAGTCCCAGTTTAGTGCCTGAGGGTGATACAAAAGCTACTGTGGAGCGATTCACCGCACACACAAAGCACAAATGGTGCTTTCCTCACCAACGCAAGCAGATGGGACTCAGCGCAAAGAGGATAAAACACTATTTTAATAAAATCAGTTTGTCCAGATGACTCCAATTTGTAATTAAGGTGTTAAAATCCAAGACAAAAAGGATTTCTGATTGGCAGTCAGTGATGTCATACCTGTGCCAATTACAGACTTAATTCATGTCCCTGCCTTTAAAAAGAAATAATTCCCTCTCTGATACAGCAATAAGACATTGTAGACAGCCCATTTGCAGGGGATTACATGGCACTTCTCAGGTAGTTAAAGTCACTGAGCCTTTTGACCTTGTGCCTCCTAACACTACTGGAGGCATAATCACATAGGAATGCACTGCTTATCATCTGTGTCTTATTGCTTAAATAAAGTCCAGCCATCCAGCAACCCGCGCTGTGGACCTCAGGCTCATTTTCTGTGAATTATTATGAGAAAAACAACATGAAGGTAATAAACAGAGCTATTAATTACTTTAGTATATCATTTCAGAGATGGACTACGCAGACTAAGAAACACTAGAGGAAGCCTGTGCCAGGCCAGAATAAAAGCGTTTCTCAAGTCACTGCCATAAACACAGATATTTCACGATGCTTACACAAGACAAGTAAATCTTTGCCTGTTGCAGTCCTGAAGTCAGTAGAACTAATCGTCTCGCCAGATGAGATCCTAAGCGTGCTCACTCTCATAATCTTCAGCACATAATGAACATCAGGCAAGGTGAAAATTGATATCAAGAGCATTTCTAAGAGCTAAAAAGTTAACACCTAACCTGGAAATCAATACATGCTTTAAGTATTGATCATCAGAACAGAAATCTTCAGGTTTTTGCCTCCGTCGAGTGAATACTGTTAAAGGTTGAGTTTAAGTCCACTGAAACACCCTATTTTTAACAGTTACTTAAAAAAAACCCAACACAAAGCTACCTAACCCTATGCTTTACAGAATTATTGCCTAATTCGACCACAACCATGTGCATCTGTGCGGAACAACCAGGAACACGCTAAGTCAGATGTCAGCAGTGACTTTTTTACTGCCTTGTAGTAGAGTGCTGCCTCCTCAAGACAAAGAATGAAGACCAGAAGAAACCACTGCTGAGGATCACCACCTTTGAGGATTACCACCTTTGAGGAGCACCACCTTTGGCACAGGCACGGGAAGGGCAGGTCTGCACCTGGTGTTGGAGCACAGGGTCAAGATTTTGAGCCTGCTCAGCCCGTGGACGCCCAGATCTCACCTCTGCAATGCAACGCACAGACCTTCTTATTATTCTGCACATAGAACTGCACGAAGGCTTTTGGGAGCAAAGTCAGGATCTCCGGACAGTGCTCTGCTCTATGGTGGGGACATCTCTCCTTGGGTCAATACTAGGTGAAGAGCAGCTGCAGAATATGTCATCACATGCTGTATGTATGCTCAAAGCAAGCTTTTCAGACTCACTGATGAATGAAATAGCTGTGAAAAACAAATGTCTTATTGTTTTGAGTCCTCCAGCCTGCAAGGAAGCAGGAATTTCTGTGCACTACATCAAAGAAGCACTTGACCCTAAATGATCAATTCCCCCTTCTACTTATTACACACCGAAAGACCTGAACTTCTGCTAAGTTTCTCAGGTGAAAAGAGGCAAGAAAACCTCAGAAAAGGTTAGGAAAAATGTACATCTCTATACATATTTGTTGGTCCGCATTCCTTTAACTTTGCATGATTAAATACAGCCTGCTACTGTTCTTCCACTTTATCCTCCGGGGAAATTTATCATCAAAATTATTGTACAGCATTCATTACTCTAGCCTCATTTAAAACCTTGCCCTACTTATTATTTAGGCTGCAAAAAAAAAATATGTTGCTTTGTATAGTATTTCCTATAATAGTCTCAATCATTACATTTAAAAGATTGCTGTAAGGCAGCTTAGCCTGCATTAGAGAAAAATAAAGTAGAATTCCATAGTTAAGTGTTACAGTTCCTATTCAGCTTTTGTTTCCCAAAACATAACAATGCAACCTTTCAATTCCTTAAAAGGCTCTCGCTGTTAATTAGCAACATTCTGGACTTCGGTCCCTTGCTTTGAAAGGGACATCTAGTAGCTCTTCTCTGGCTTAAAAGGTAGTGGGGAAAGGCAGGGAGCTGGGCAGGGGAGGAAGGCAGGAGTCTCCATCAATTTCGAGGTGCGGTGGTCTCTTAAATCGGTGGCGCAGGGAACGCACTCAGCTGTGACAGTCGGACCAGCAGGCAAAGCAAAACAAATGGTATTTTTTAAACTCTTATTCAAAATTTCTGTTTAGGACAAAGAGACAGACATGGCTATTAAAAAGAAACAAGATGTCCAAAGTGAGGGAGAGAAATCTAACTCAAAAACCAGAAGTAATTTGGGAAATTGTTCATACTGATACATGAAGCCTATTAATTTGGGTTCCTCCACTAACAGTACTACTATGATGCTGAGTACCATTGCTGGTTTTTTAGATACTATGTATGCATTTATCTAACCCTTCTGTACTGCTGAAAAAGGATTATTAATCAGATTCTGAAGTCACTGGTACAGTTTTTCTCGAAATGCAGACCCTCCTGGGGAGGTTATCAGGGAGAGGTCATCTCTTCTCCCATTAGCAGCCCCAAGAAGATCTTCTCCTACATGGACAGCAGAACTGAAAACTGTTTCATTTCTGGTTCGATCATAACAAAATTAAAGAGAAACCGCAGGCTGGGCAAAAGCCAAACACTAACACTGAACAGGTTTTTGGATGTTGTGTCCTGTATTTATTGGCTTGTTTAGGTTTTTCTGATCTTCTTCATTGCCTTCCCTGGAGTTGACTGACCTCTGGCTTTTTGCTGCCCACAAACCTGGCAACCCTTCCACCTCTTCTCCATCCCAGATCAAAGATTTGATATAGGACTTCGGAATGTACAAGTTTTTTTGTATGTTTTTGTATTGTTTAACCCTCTGCAATGGTGAAAACTACCCAGTTACACCTAATTTTCGCTTCAGGTTTTGATTTATGACTATACTTTTCCCTTTCACCCACCTACCTTGTCTTTTTGACTGCTTTCTAGGAGAGGCCTTGCTAAAGACCTTTCAATATCGTAAATAAATGAGATAAGCCAGTTCCTCTCTCTTCGTTTCTTATTGACAAGTTCAAAGACTTCTAAGAGATTAAGAGTGAAAGACTGTAAGTGACCTGCTGGGTCACCAAGCGCAGGCTTTTCCTATCACTTCCAGCCATATCCTACAGTACCTTTTTACTGGATAAGCCTGATCTTATCAGCATCTCCCAAATGTTTTCTTTTTTTTTTTTCTTATCATTTGAACCAGTTTACCAGGTACAAATGGAAGGCTTAGTGGTCCGTAACTCCCTGGATCATTTTCTTTCTGGTGTCACAAGAAGGTATTTTGTCCTTTCCATCCATTGAGCAGATGCACTCCTTATCACCCACGAGAAGGTACAAAGAGAGAGGTAAGTCTTGGTGGAAGGAAGGGAAGGGAACAGGACAGCGGAGCTGATGTTCACACAAGCTGTACTGCCAACTCCAGCACATGCAATGCACTGACAAACCCGTGAAACAATAAAAATTCCTATTTCATGAGAAAGAGAGGTCAAGGTAGGGATCAATATTTTCCTTGGGTATTATCATTAGACTTAATGAATAAAACCATATTATTTTCTTTTTTTCCCCCTAATTGTATGGATTTAGATTTAATAATGAAAAATATGCAACATCCTGCTATTTGCCATGTAGGAAATACAGCTTTTTCATGAGTCCGGTCAGCAGAGGCTGTTTCCGATCTGTTCCGATGAGTCTCTGTGTGTGCTTCCTATGACTGGGGGGACTGTGCTCATTAGCTGTGCCATGCTCTAGAGGGGCAAATTATCATAGACGAACCTCGCAGCCAGCCCAGCGCCCAGCTCTGTGTGCCAGCAGCCGCTCAGCACATACAGATGCACACTGGCAATCCCGCTGCCTTTCAACAAAATATGTTAGGAAAATCCATGACGCTAAAATATACCTATCGCCGTAAAAGGGGTTTTCACAAGCGCAAAGTATTTTCTGCGCCCTCTCCCCAGCAGCCATTTTAAGCGCGTCAAAAGCTGCAGACCCGTAGCTTGCTGTGAAGAGCAGCAGAGATCTCACCCAAAGGGGACACCGCTCTGGTTTGGGGCCAGGAGAGTTCAAACGTCACCGCAGTGCTGTGGTCACGGGCAATTTCCAGCAAGTCTGAGCTGCGGCCCATTAACCTATGTGCTACGTAAACACACCGGGTTACAACATTCACACAAGAGGGAGCGTCTTGTCACCCTCTCTGGGTCCATAACAGCCCCAAACCTCTTCTTACATGCAGCAAACATTTCAATATGACATGAGTTCACTTCCTGAGGTTGACTCACAAAACACATCGGTGCAACCAAAGCATCTCCCCAAACCAGGTTTCTGCGGCAACGCAAGGAGCAAGAGGATGAACCTGAGCAGACCTTCGACACTGCCACTGTCTTGGAGAGGAAAGGGAGGAAAAACTATGGTGGGTTTGTTTGGTTTTTTCTTAGTGATGCATTAATTCTATAACTTGAAACGTTATCTTCTTTTTTTCAGAAAAATAAAGTAGTATTCTGTTTATTTTCTGCAATAAATTAGCATTGTTCTCTGATTTATAAACCAAGGCTATCTCTACTTAGATATTCTAACTAATCCCTTATGTAAGCATTTAAAAAAAAAAAAATTACCTACAAAACTTTTGCAACTCAACTCAAATCCCTGAAGGGGAGACCACGACCGCAACTACCATGCAACAAACACAAAACACAGCTGGGGTTAGGAAATCACCAGGAAAATGCATCAAACCCACCACTTTGCCTCGTGGTTCCACAAACCCCACCGCTGCCAGCTACAAACACACCTCTCAAGCAGAAGGAACCCTCCTGGACCAGGGAGCTCTGGTCCCTCCGGTGGGTGGAAAACTTCCTACAACGCAGTGGAGCAGATGATACTTCCCAGCAGCCCATGGAGAAGACCACACCAGAGCAGTCAACCCCACTGCAGCCCACGGAGACCCCACACTGGAGCAGCAGGATAGTTCCTGAAGAAACCTTGGCCCACGGATAGCCCACATTGGAGCAGGGGAACAGTGTGAGGAGGAAGGAGTGTCAGTCACAGACTGACCACAACCCCCGATTCCCACCCACCCTGCGCTGCTGAGGGGGGTAGGAGATAGAAGAGTTGGGAATGGAGTCGAGCCTGGGAAGAAGCTGGGAAGAGCTGTTTTCATTTTTGTTTTTGTTTCTCACCATACTATATTTTTAGCAATAAATTAAATCACTTTTCCCCAAGCTGAGTCTGATTTGCCCATGAAGGTAGTTGATCTCCCTGTCTTTTTCTCAATCCGTGTGCTTCTCCATCACATTTTTCCCCCATCCTGTTGAGGAGGGGGTGTGAAAGCAGCTGGGTGGGCATGTGGCAGCCAGCCAAGGTCAACCCACCACACTTGTCCATTCCCTGGCAAGCATGTATTTCTTTCCAAGAGTTTATTTGGAAGAGCTTTCTGTCAAACCAGCATCCCACAGAGAGTTAAGTGCATTGAACAGGACCTGCAGATGATGTCTGAATGGCATTACAGGGACCCCCCTGGACATTGGCCACAGGCAGGGATCCTGATAATCACTATCACAACAGTGCTTCTCCGTAACTGGAAGCTCTATAGGGGCTGGGAACTGGCTAGTCAGGAAGAGAGAACAGTTGATCCCAGCATGACAGCCTTTCTGTCAATCTAGCCTCTATCATTTATTTAAGTGTTCTTCTAATCTTCCAGGCTGCAGCTCATACATTTATATTCTTGAATTCTTTATGAGCAGCAAGATTAACACCTCTTTCATCAGACTGGAAGTAAGGCTGATCCTGACTAGTTTTGATCTGTCCCAGGAACCCCAAAGCCTTCAATAGTTGTTATATTCTGAGCTGTGGTTTCCCCCAAAGACAGAGCTGCAGCTTTTCTTCCTGTGGTACAGCCTACGACAGCTCCAACGTGTTTGTAGCCCATTGTTTCTATGTGAGAGCCTTAACAACTCCATCCACTTCCTGACCTCCAGATGACTCCCCATCAGCAGAAAGAGAAACTGCCGGCACCGAGGGGATGGTTGTGGGATTATTAGTTGGTTGTTAGAACATGAGTCACAGAAATCTCACCCTTCCTTCTACATCGCAAACCAGAAGAAGCGAGCTGCCAGGTTGGCAAGAGTCTTTTCTGTTCCACAGAGTCCAAAATAACTGATTTTAAACATTTTAGGCAGCAAGATCCAAGTCCCTAAATCAAAGGGACACCTGTTTTTTTGTGGTCCTTTTTGCAGATTTTACAGGAGGTCACCCAGGGAAACAAGGTGGTCAGATCACCAACTGCTTGCTGTGTTTGAGGTCTCCCACAGGTGCATGTTAGTGCAGATGCTTCTCTTGCTGTCCCACATGTAACATAAAACAGGTCCAGAAACAGGCTGACTTGCCAGGGTATGTCTACAATCATGGTCTGAGTCCAGCTTCTCTCCAGCCCTACATTCATTATTCAGACACAAATGGGATGTCGGTCAGATCTTCTGTCCCTGGATTTGACCCCAAATGTCATTTCACATCTGGACAATCTTTCTGAATTTGTTTCCCAGATGCTTCTGGCAGCATCTGCCCTTTCTTGGGGTTCCATGTGAGCAACATCGCCATGGTAAGCATAACAGGGTCTGAAGAGGTTATTTCAAGGGGCACTGAGTGGGAGTTGAACTTTGCTTTCGTTGGTTCTCTTCCAAGGCCGAGCTCCACTGTCCTGATATCCACTGTCCTGATATCCACCCACATGCACCTCAAGGACAAGCTACTACTAGGCAAGGAAATCATACTGGGCTCCCTGCCACCTGCAGTGCAACCCTAAAGCCATGGTACAAGCCTGAGGCTGTAAAATGGGCATTTTCTGCACAGTAACACTGAGGAGAAAGAATAACAGTTCTCAAAATCCCAGTTAGGGTACCAACCATGAACAGGTCAATTCTGTGGACCTTAGCCTCCGTGACAGATCTTTTCTCTCTAGGGAACATTTACTAAATTTGAACACCCTCCCCCTCTTCCTTGCCTGTTACTTGGGAAGACCCCATTCCCATCTACCCTTGAGTCCCTCTCCTGCACAGATGTGTGAACTTCATGCAGCTAAAACCTGTCTGATAACATCCGTCACCACCTTGTGTGCTGTGGGTTTCAACCTATGTGCAAGTGCTTGTACGCTGATTAAAATAATGAAAACTGATTATCTCATCACATCATTTGCAGTGGAAAGAAAGGCTGATTTTGACTTCCAAGGAGTTGGATCTAATTCTCTATCATGAGTTTATTGTCACTTTCCCCTCCCCAGACTTTGTGTCTCTTGTCTGTTAAAAATGAAAGGTTTTGAACAGGAACAGGCGAGGGTCATTCTCTGCCTACACTTCTGTTCCACAGCCAGTGTTGTAGAACAAATACTGATGAGAATCATGATGATAATGAGGAAAATCATAATGAGCATTGATCTCAATGGAGATGCTCCTCCGTTCTACCAGGCCACTGAGATGAGAATCAGGAATCCCCTGACATAAAGGATGTGTCACACTAAAGTTTAATTAACAGCAAATCACAACCCAAATGACATATTCCCCCCCCTCACACTCTCAATTTTCATAACTGACTTTTCACAACAAAACTCCAGGGGACACTTGGAAATAGAGGAGAAAGTAAAACCTGCTGCCCCCACGTACACTGAGGGAGTCAGTCATCCATGATTCCTCTCTGATTTTCTACAGTGTAAATCATGAGCAACTTCATCGCAGTCCGTGGAGAGATATCAATACAGATGAGAGGAGAATTAGGTCCAATGTGCTTCAAGAAGACACACTTGGCATGTTATTTCACAGCTTCATGTGCTAATGGCAACACATTACCTTCTGATAATGGTGCCATCAGTGCGTGTCAGCTGAACACGTACCACCGCTCTTTTCAGCTCTTTTACTGCTAAAAAAAGGGAAGTTCTTGCGTCCAGCCAGAACACTTTGCACTTTTCCTAGCACTTTCCGGACACAAACAAATTAACCTAGGTGAAACACTGAGGAGAGCGCCACTAGAGAGACAGCATGAGGCTTCGCTTGCAGGGTCAGCTCAATTAGGCATCAAATCGTGCTGCTGCAGTGGAGGTGGGCTTGCTCTGAGACCCCAAACCCAGCCCCCCCGCCCAGTGCCTGGTGCCACCTTGGCTTCCACATAACCATGGAGAAACATCAAACAACTGGTCATCGCTGAAGACAATTTTATTTTATTTTTTGATTATGTCATGGTTTAACCCCATGCGGCAACTAGGCCCCACGCAGCCACTCACTCCCTCCCCCCCCGGCGGGATGGGGGAGAGAATCGAAAGGGTAAAAGTAAGAAAACTCGTGGGTTGCGATTAAGACAGTTTAGCAGGTAGAGCAAAAGCTGCGTGCACAGGCAAAGCAAAAGAAGGAATTCATTCCCTGCTTCCCATGGGCAGGTGGGTGTTCAGCATCTCCAGGAAAAGCAGGGCTCCATCACGCATAAGTGTTACTTGGGAAGACAAAGGCCATGACTCCGAATGTCCCATCCTTCCTCCTTCTTCCCCCAACTTTATATACTGAGCATGACCTCATATGGTATGGAATAGCCCTTTGGTCAGATGGGGTCAGCTGTACCAGCGGTGTCTCCTCCCAACCTTTTGTGCCCCCCCAGCTGACTCTCTGGTGGGGTGGTGTGAGGAGCAGCAGAAAAGGCCTTGACTCCGTGTGAAAACTGCTCAGCAATAACTGAAACATCCCTGAATTACCAAAACCGTTTCCACCACAAATCCAAAACATCGTCCATACCAGCGACCATGACGAAAATTGACTCTCTCCCAGACAAAAGCAGCACATACTATTATTTCTTAAATTACTTTTCAGCCAGATTTTTAGCTTGATCTAGGTCCCTATGAACACTACTGGTGGAGAAGGAGAGGGCTGGGGAAGGGAGGACCTCCCCTTTTCTGCAGCAAGGAGGATCTGCACTGGAGTCAGTGGTGGCGCTACGGCATAAAGAGCTCTATAGCTTATTTAAAGTTGCTCCCAGCTCATATCAGGATCAGAAGAGAAATCAATGCTTAAGGGAAATTCATGTAACTATAAATAATCAAGAAACAGTGTCCACAACTGAAATATTTACTTTTCAGATGATATTTGCTATTGCTATTTCTGTAATGTATTTTTCAGTAAAGTATTTTTCTCTTCCTTTCAAGTGCTAGATATTTAAAAGTTTTTTTCCCAATAAATGTAAAACATTTTTTGATTGACATACTCTAACTGCTCGTGCGAGATACCATGCAGGCAAACATGGGTTCCCTTTCTGTCAAGATTTAAGAGGTATCTTGTTTCTGAAAAAGTGCAACATGTAGAATTCTTTAAAAGACTATTTTTTTTTTTAAAATAACTACCATGAAGTAGTTGACTGATTTTATTGAGCTAAGTAGGAAGATGTAAAGAATATTTCAGGCAATTCCATGCATTTTTATCCATTAGTTATTAACTCTTTACGTATCGATCATGGAAGGAATCAATTGTTCAGATTAAATAAATCTCCAACAGCATAAGGTCATAGACTTGCGCTATTAACCGCAATCAGCCACTTAAAAAGAGGACACCAGCAGAATAGATCAAAAACCAGGTATGTCTTCCACTGATAACTTATCCCATAAACATTCCCCATGGAAAAGTCCACATAAAGCCACAGCTGAATTCAGAAAACAATTGCAGTGCTGCACAGGAGACACAGAACACATGACCTTCAGGGTACCGTCCCATGCTACGACCCAGCCCTCTCTCTTCCCCACAAGAAGCTTCTCCCCAGTAAAGAACAGCCTTTCCTGACATGAGGAGATTCGCCTGATGAAACAAAAACCACTAAAAAGGAGGATACAACTCCACCCCTCCTGCATGGCTGTGCCCTGGACATGTGGAATCAGCATTTACTGGCAGGATCTAGCCCAGGGCAGGCCAGCAGCAAGGAAGCCTCCATCCTATCTTTGGGAGAAACAAATAACCATACTTTAAAAAAAAAAAAAAAAAAAAAAGGCAAGTAAGAAATAAAAGGCCAAGTTCATATAAAATTCAAGCAAGCCAGTCTTGCAAATCCTAACTTAGCCATCTCCCACTGCTGTAAAACCGGGATCTGTAATCTAATTGAAGTGAATAGCTTGAAGTGCACCGCTATTAAAGAATCAAAGCTCCCGTGTCTCAGCTTCAATATCTGTGAAACAGAAGTAATAGTGTTTACCCACCTCGCAGAGATAATAGGAGTAGTTACGTTTGTACAGAAATGTGATCATGTAAAAAGCACTGTGGTATAAAAGTGCTAAGTATTATTATTAGGTGTATGTTTTGGTACTCCAAAAATACAATTTATTCAAGCTCTTCTATTTCTTTGACACTTGTAACAGGCTTCCAATGTGCCTTAAAACCCCTGCTCAAAAATAAACATCAGAATAATGAGCTTTCCTTATTTAATTCACCAAATCGGCACAATAAGCTCATGTTTAAACAAAAAATGAAAAGGAAACTTGCTGCTGTGCCAGAACAGCAGCACAATCAATTTTAATTAGCATTGCTCATTGTGGGAAATGATAAGGTATCAGTCATAGTAATTGGTGGTGTTGACAATTAGTCAAAGTCATTAACATCTCAAGACCCAGGACAAAAAAAAGCTCACTGAATTTTAAATATCTGGGGAAGGCTTGCTTCGAAATTCTTAATTTTTGCACAGCCTGAAAACACTGCTTAGATTTATTATTTGTTAGTTTTCCATCAGAGCACAGGCGCTGTAATAACACAACCAACCCGCGTGTCACCGGCGCTTGATCAATACGAGTTTTCCACGGAGAGCTGCTGCCAGAGGGCTCCCCTCCCCTCCTCTCCACCAGGAGCGTCGCTGGCGAGCATCGCTCTATCCCCGCTTCCCACCTCGCTCCCTTTGGTTCCCTTCACCTCCTCTGGATGCTCATCCCAGACCCTATCCCGGCAAACACGTGCAGGATTGAATGGATCGGGAAACACTCCCAGCCAAGGGAAAGGCCTTCCGCTGGAGCATTTCCAAACCCCACATCGTGGGGGGAGAGCTGGAGTGGCTGGAGAGCTGCCTGGCAGAAAGGGACCTGGGGGTGTTGGTCAACTGTTGGCTGAACATGAGCCAGCAGTGTGCCCAGGTGGCCAAAAAGGCCAACAGCA
>JAOXNO010000004.1:30087238-30103318 GCA_028565335.1 Limnodromus scolopaceus
TTTTTTCATTGGTTGGACTAGATGATCTTAAAAGGTCCCTTCCAACCTAGGTGATTCTGTGATTCTGATTCTGTGATTCTGTCCCATCCAGGAAAACAAGCCATTATGTACACAGAGCTAGGATGGATGCTGGCCATACACATGGAAGCAACTGCTACTTGAAGTTATTGCCCGGACCACATCTTTTAAGGGCCAGTATGAGCAATTCCTCAGGCTTCTTAGAAGCTCAGGTATAAGTTAAAGTCTACGACAGGTCACCAGACACAATAATAGGGCACTGAAGGGCTTTGACCTGGTCTCACTTACACCTGAGCAGCCCCAGCGACCTTCCTGCCTGTGTTATGCTGAAAGAGAATCTGTGCTGGCAAAGGAGATCAGTGATTATATTAACCGATTAAACCAGATAGCCCACTGGTACGGTACAGATTAGAATTGACACAAAGCTTTCTAATGTCTCAGTAAAGTTATAGGATCATAGAATCATCTTGGTGGGATGGCATCTTTAAGATCATCAAATCCAACCATTACCCTAACACTAACAAAATCACCACGAAACCATGTCCCTCAGCACCTCATCTACCCGCCTTTTAAACGCCTCCAGGGATGGTGATTCAACCACTTCCCTGGGCAGCCTGTTCTAATATTTAATAACACTTTCAGTGAAGATTTTTTTCCTAATATCCATCCTAAACCTCCTCTGGCCCAAACTTGAGGCTGTTTCCTCTTGTCCTATCACTTGTTACTTGGGAGAAGAGACCAACCTCCACCTCTTCACACCCTCCTTTCAGGTAGTTGTAGCGAGCGATAGGGTCTCCCCCTCAGCCTCCTTTTCTCCAGACAGTACCCCAGGTCCCTCAGCCACTCCTCAGAAGAGTTAATGTATTAAGGTGTTAATATCATGGTGATGCTGATCATCAAAGCCATAAAGTCTCCACAGAGTGAGACGTGGCTACTTACACCTTCATGTTTTAGATGGGAATAACCAAGACACCCAGTAAATAGGTGCCTGAGAAAAAGAGATGATCCACCATGATGAGTTGCATATGGCTCGCTCACAGACACAGCTGATGCCAAAAAGTGCAGAACAAGATCGTCATCAATTGAACTAAAATTGGTGGTTGAGTCACCATCCCTGGACGTGTTAAAGAGTCGTTTAGATGTGGTGTTGGGAGATATGGTGTAGGGGAGAACTTTGTAGAGAAGGGTAGATGGCTGGACTCGATGATCCCAAGGGTCTTTTCCAACCACAATGATTCTATGATTTTAAAAAGTGTTCAGTTAATCTGAAGGAGTCCTGACCATCCGCCTTAGAAAGACACAAATCATGGAAATACACTGTCAATTGTTTTCTGCTAGAGGATATTCAGTGAAAACTCAATATATTCCCCCTCCCACACCCTTCTGCACCTTTACTGTAAATAAAAATGTATATAATACTGCAATAGCCATCCTTATGGTGTAAGTAGGTGTTACAGTTTAAAATAACTGAGGTGACTCGTATTACTCATTTGTCCTTTTACTTGCTTTAATGTGTTTATTTGTATGGAAATTAAAGTCAGGTAAAAATACCATCTCTTTTGCTAGCATATGTACCTATTACACAATCACGGCTATTCTTCTGACCCTGGGCAATTACCGCTCCCAAACACACGCAGCCTTTCAAGCAACGGAGTAAAATACGAGAGTGCCACAAAGGAATAAATCCTGCCTGCCAGATGCTGCCGAGCAGCACCACTGGCGTAACTGTCAGAGAACACAGGCTTAAAAGAAACTCCCCCAAAACCCAACTGAGATTCAAAGCAAAGGAACTCTGATTTAAATTCCCCCCTCAGCTGCCGGCCTGCAGCAGCAGCGGGGCCCTGCCACTGCGTCCGCAAGATAAACACCATTTTCAAGGTCAATTTCCTATGACCAGTTGCTTCATTTCTCATCATTTTCTGTCCAACTTCATAGATTACCACTTAAAATTGATTTATTCTTTCCCTTTCTAGCATTACTTTGCACTTCATTTAAGAGGGGGGGAGTGGTGGTGGGGTTTTTGCTCTGTTCTGTACAACGGCGCTGTCATAAGACGATGAGGCTCAGCTGGGTTTCAATTGACTAAAATGACTGCTCAGTAAAGCAGCATGTTATAAAAGCTAAACCAAATCAAGAGGCATCTTCCAACCATTTTCCCCTCTCTTCCCTACCGCTAGAAATATTGTTTTTTAGATGCAGCGACTTGCGCTTTTATGGTGTGATGCTTTGATTGTAAAGAAAATGTTTTAATAGCCTCTAATAGAAAACAAAAGTTGTATTTAGGCCTTCCCAGGGTTTGAGACTCCTTCTGCAGGCCGGTAGCACTCGCACTTTAGATCAGATTAAAGCTGACAGAGATGAAACTGCGCTGGCCCACATCCTTGGGCTTGCTCCAGGGCCTCTCATCTGCATTTCATCATGATGTGAGCACATGTTCCCATCATTGGTACACTCATCTGCATCACTCTGCATGTTAATCACAGGCTAACCCAATTTCTTCAGCAAATTTATTACTTACTGTTCATTAAAGTTCATAAAACCTAATGTGAGCCTGAAATAAGCAGAACAACCTTAACAAGTAGTCCTCAGCCACACAGCAATTCAGAGGCGGCAACGTAAGCCTGAGGAGCTCCTTCTTCAAAAGTGGATGTCAAAGTCTTTCATACATTCTCCAGGGAATGCAAGGAGAGAAAGGAGGCAACAGGGTACCAACGGCTGTCGTAGTTCTCTAGAAAGCTCTAAAATTGGCATTCTTGTAGGAACTCGCTTACCAAAACAAACACAGAATTTTTTTGAGAATTATCTAAAGATGTTTTTTCAGCGAACAAGGAAGAAACGTCAAGGGTGAAGGCAGAAAAGCTTCTTTCCCCCCACCTTCTGCCCTTCACAGAGGCCCTGATCTCACCGACACGTGCAGAATGCCACCCACAACACCCAGACATGTCCTCATGCAGTCTGACGAGGCCAGAAATGAAGCGTGTCCCCAGGGTCCCACAGTTTCCCAACAACGTGGCAACACAAAGGGGAATGACACCAAAATAAGAGGAGAACTTTGATGGAGAGCTCTCATGGGGAAAGCCTCGGGCAGGGCCCACCACCCATATTAAATATTTCCCTGGCATCAGGAAGCGGGCACCGTCTTGGCGATGTCCCCAGCAGTCAAATCTGATGAGTGACACTTTATTGCATTAACTTTTGCGATTTACTAATAATGCGGCAGGAACATGCTCAGACACCACTTGCGTGCTTAAAAATAAGCACATGCTTAAATGCTTTGCTGAGGGGGGCCCAAAGAAGCCGCCTTTGTGTTTTTCACGTGAGAAAGAGGCAATCTAATGTATTCTAATCAACGGCTAGAGTAAACATTAACATCTACCTCCCCAGTGAACTCTGTGCATCCCAAATTATCTGAATTTCCTACACCAGTTCCTCAAAACCTTGGGAACACACATGAATCCAAGCCTCCAAAATCCCGAGTGGAAACCGCTAAAATTCTCCAAAGGACATTATGATTGAAATATTCAATCAGATGATGCTACCATCAGAATAATGAAGCCTTTGGAGGATTTGCTTCATCGAGTATAAAATAATTTTGAGAGACACTTTAAAGGAAGAAACCATGTCTGCGGGAAGAAACATGACCGACTTTTTGCCAGAAAGAGTATTATTCTGCGAGCCAGAAAATGACACTTCTTGGTAGTCCAACATCAGATCTGTTTCTAGGCTAAAATTACATGTCACAAAATATATAAATATATTTTTTGCACAGCTGTGTAAAGGAAAACACATCTGTCGAGAAAAGAAATTACAGATGTTTATTCTCCATTCTTCAAAATTTCCATAACCATAGAACGAATCCAGGCTGAAATTAGAAATTTGCTCTCGCCTTTAATTAAATCAATTTGCATTTTTTTCTTCAGCTGATTAAATAATAGAAAAGCGTAGAGGCGAGGGCGGGTTTTGTGATTAAGGCCGTGGACGAAGACCCGGGAGAACTGAATTCAATTCCTGGTCCTGCCACAGACTTCCTCTCCGACCTTAGGCTTAATCTCTTTGCGCCTCTTTTTCCCCCATCTGCAGAAGACGGATAATATTACTCTCACAGTCTCCGTCTTGTCTATTAGATGGCGAGCTCTGCAGGGAAAGGTCTATCTATTACAGCTCATATGGACAACATTCGCGACAACAGGGACCGTATCGGAGCAGGACCTGCTGCCCCTTCAAACTCACCAACGACCTTTGGCAGTATGGCATCGCTGCAACCCTCACATCAGCCATACATGTATGCAAGAGACGTAAAATAGGTTCGAGGGGAAGCAACGTAGGGCTTCTCAACGAGTATTATGGCCATTTTTCCACAAGGAACGTGTTTTCCTTGCTCAGCTCCAAAGCTCAGACACGTGAGCTGTGCCCAGCAGTGCAGGGCTGACCATGGCAAGGGTGAGGTTTGCACCGAAGCACAAAGCAAGATGAGGCCAAATTTTTAATCACATTCTGTTTGTCCTTTCCTAATCCCATTTCACAGAGCACGGTATTATACAGGACTGCATTTTTTTTGCAAGCAAGGCTGAGGTGCCCAGTGACAGGACAAGAGGAAATGGGCACAAACTTGAATTTAAGAAGTTCCATCTAAACATGAGGAGGAAATTCTTCACTTTGAGGGTGCAGAGCCCTGGAAGAGGCTGCCCAGGGAGGTGGTGGAGTCTCCTTCTCTGGAGACATTCAAACCCTGCCTGTACACGTTCCTGTGCAACCTGCTCTGGGTGGACCTGCTTTGGCAGGGGGTTGGACTAGATGATCTCCAGAGGTCCCTTCCAACCCCACATCATTCTGTGATTCTGAGGTACTGTTGTATAAAGAAAAGGTTTAACAGTCACAAAAAATCCAGGTTTTGCAACCAGGTGGGTTTGTGTAGTGGGAGGGACTGGAAGAGACCTTGGTGATGCCAAACTGATCTCAAAGACAGTAGGAGTCTCAAAATAAGAGAATGGTAAATTTCTGCTTTCTTATGTAAAGTTAGGGTGAAGAATGACTGACCAATTGTTTGCTTTACTTTAGTTTCTTCTTGCTATTTGGTATATAAGACCCGGCTTATTTCTCAAAAGGTGTGCCAGCTTTGTGAGTTATCCCCCAGCACCCTTTTCTGCACACAATTGGAATAAATCAAGTATCTTGACTCCGTGTGTCGATTGGTTTTTGCACAGTGGGTAAAGAACCCAGATTTGGGACAACAGTACCACCTCATGAGAGTGTATCAACCTGACTTTAATAAGGCCAAAATAGCCCACGGCTCTCCATCGGGACAGGGCTGCGGGTAAACCCTGCAGCTGAGCGATCGCAAAGGCAGCAAAGAGAAAACAGGAATTCATCTCAGGAAAGAGACTAGATCTTAATGGAATTATTTTAGAGCACAATAAAACACCAAGCTGTCTTCATCACCACTATTACTCTTGCCCGGCTAGACTGCGAGCATATCGCATCAAATCGACAGAAGGAAAATGAATAACTTCAAAAGGAAACAGTTCACCACATAGCACACAGTCCAGCTCCCACAATGATAAGTTTCCTGATAGCAATCATCTTAAAAACCCCAGTGGTTATAAGAGACTCTATGGAATTCATCATTTTTTATGCCTTTTTTTTTTTTTAATAAAACCAAAATAGTATAATTTTAAAAGAATATTTCTGGCTATGCTGTTTTAGAGGATTAACAAGCCATTATGTACTGGAGCATACATAATGGAATCAGCAAACAGGAATCAGCAAGTAATCTTCTGTCTCCACGTAGACTAATGTGTAATTGCCAGAAGCACCGGGGGGATTTCTGTCTTTTGTTAAAGCTTCAGGAGGTGATTGTTGTCAAATTTGACAGAAATACAGAATGCAACGATCAGTTATAGGCATGGAAGGTAATGGTTACCATTTAATACAATAACACAACTTTCACTACGGTCAGGAGCTAAAGCCTGCGTATTGATTTGCAGATGCAAGTGCTAACTGTTATTATTCAGTAGATTATGGGAAAAGAACAGTGAGCTTCTTAACACCGCGGACAAAGAGAGTCATGATATGCAAGATGAATTTTATGAAGGAAATTTTCTTCACGGAGCCTTTACGCTGATACAGTCTCAGTTTAATTCCATAAACTGATAGCCGTGATCAGACAGCTGATAGGCAGAGTGTTTCCCTAAGCAATTGCTTTCCATTAAGAAGCTTGCATCAAACCAAAACACGATGGGGGGAGAGCAGAGCACGAAGAATAAATATCAGAGCAAAACAGAAAAATGTGGAAATATTACAAGTCTAAACGAAAGCCCGTGGCTTTATAGAACAAATGCATTCATGGAGGTACGTGAGCGAGCACCAGAAGTGAAGTACCACGAAAAACCTTCCTGTGTGAGCATCTTCAAGTTCAAGGCAATAGGGATCTGGAAGCTTATCTCCTGGGGTGATGGCTTTATACACACAGCATGCTCGTGGTGGAAGAAAGGCTGCACGCCCTATACAAAACCTCAGCAATAACGCGTCTGATCACACTGATCCTACCGTAAGGAATTGTCTTCAAGAGAGAAGCAGCAAAAGGAGTACTTAAACACAGATCCCGCCATCTCTAAAAGGATTACTGGAGTGTTCTTACAGCTGGTTTCTCTAAAAGGTGGCTATTGGCACCCAGAGAAGAAAGAAAACAGCTGTAAACACCGTACAGCCTCGTGCTGCACTCAAGGCTCAACATGCAGACTACAACTTTACAAAGTTCACGTTGAAACCAGATGGACTCAGGCCTACGCACTACATCTGCCAGAAGAAGTAGCCAGAATTAGCTCTGAATATACCTCTTCCTATTCTTTTACTCCCTTTTAATAATTGCATTTAGATCTACTGGCTAACGAATTACTGATAAAAATAGCACTTGAAGAAAGATACATTTTTTTTTTTCTGTTTTGAAAGCCATCACAAGTCAGTGCTGCATATAGCTCTTGAAAACAAATTTAGCACACTCCACCATAAACACCCAACTTCTGCAGAACTCTTCTTATGTTCAGGTATATAAAGGAAAACAAACAGTGTCAAGTGGGGCTCTCACTACAGATTAAGAGATTTCTTCTAAATAATTTATTAGAAGGGTTAAAATGCCCTAAAGTGTTCTGTGGAAGATTGGAGGCCCCTCAAATAATGCTTCTGGGGAATTTGAAAGAGCATCAGAAAGAAACATGTCTGCGCAAATCACTGTGACAGAACTAACTCATATTAATGGATTTACTTGAAAATAAATATTCTCTGGTGTTACACTCTCTGCGCTTTCATTCTTTGAAGTTATTCACCCCAAAGCAGAGGTTTTTTTAGCCAGCAGAGGTTTTGCTACTAGTACCAAACCCTACTAAAGAGCACAGGTGATGGTAGATCCTTTCTCGAAAGGTCACGTAGTATCTACTGAGGGATGCTAAGAAGATATTATCCAAATAGCTCATAAAATCTGTACCATCCCATTCCATAACGCACAATTTCTTCACACAAATAGCAGATTTCCCTCTATTCCAGATTCTTACCTGGTATCTCTTTGCCCACACTAAAATCGGAAGAGCACAAATGCTAAGGGCAACTGCTCGAGCGCCCTGGGGAAGTTAACGCAGTGGTCACCACTGCTGCTGGGAAAGTTAGTTTGTGCTAGAGCAGCGTCCAGAGATCCCAGTTAAGATAACGTGTTTACCCACAATAACATATAAAACACGGTAAAAGATACTTCTGGCATTCCCAAGCAGGGACAGGGGTCAGGAGATGGGTATAGAAGCACACAGTTCCTGTGATGTGGCAGGCAGAGGAAGGTAATGGTGCTAGCAAGGGGAAACCTCGAGGTTTCCCCTCAAGGGCAGCCAGCAGCTCACAGCCTGCACTGGGGAAAGGCTTGGAAAGGCACCGGGAGGGGAGAGCTACACGTCTGCTGAACCATGGCTGGGGCGGTGAGGGGGAAGGTGTGACGGGAGAAATGCCTGAAGCAAGAGGAGGAGCAGGAGGATCGCAGTAAGATAAATGCAGAGTTGAGATCAGATGACCACCTCCAATGCAGCAGAGAAGACTGGCTCATACCCTCATCAAACACTCCAGGTAAGAAGCTGATTACGGCAGCAGCGTTTTGAATGGGGTTACACGAACACGAGGCAGGGGACAAGGTCTGCTAGTCTCTTATCTTTACTCAATGGTACATACAAGATGCTGTAATCAATCATAACACTGAGAATAGCATCACAGCACCGGAGTGGAGGCAGTCTTTTACGGTGACTGCTTTTTCCTCAGCTGCTACAGATGAAAAGATTTTGCTTGAAAGAACTGTGGAAGAGTCCCCTGTCCTGTGGCCGAACCTCACCAGTCTGCTGCCACGGCACGAGGTTTACCACTAATTCTGTTGAATTCACCCACCACGGGAGCTTTGCTGGATAACTTTCCCCCTCTGTTTTCTGAGCAAATCACATACAACCCAGCTGCTGGCCAAGCCAGAAAACCACCTGCAGGTGTTCAAAAGCAATGTTAAAAATAAAAAGCAATATAGACTGTTAAAATACATGCAATTCCAATTAAATAAACCTTTTAGACTTCTGTCAGGGCTGAGAGGTCAAGTGCATGACAGAAAGCAATGCTACGTATGATATACATACTCCTTTAAACTTTATTATGCTGTAGCACATCTGTATTCCAGCAACATCTCAGGTAGGAAGTTGTGGTGATATTGATAAATTATATCCTGCCCACATCACTAGGGTGCCAGCAATGTTTCCAAATGCCTGGAGGATCAGTGGGTGACTCTCATAATGTATATATAAAGAGAAATCTTGTTTTGTCGCCCTAGAGATGGTTTCTCTTCTAATGGAGTGTGGTCAGAGGGACTCTGCTTAATTCATGCATTTAATTCTTGATCTCCGTCACTTCACAGTGTTTTGTGCTAACGACAACATATAGAGGCCATTAGGCAGTAAGACTAAGATTGACTTTTCTTCCTTCATGGATTATACAGAAGGAATGGGAGCAAGTCGGGCTCATTAGCATATGTTTAAAGAGTTCATGGGGTTGGCAGTAGCAGAAAGTACCCAGCAACCAGCAGAGACATTTAATTCTAAACCTTGCACATCAACATTAAAAGGAATATCTCTACTTCTCACTGTTACATCATTAAATGAACCAGAAGAAGCTAAACTAGGACCTCTGGAGGTGCTGACAACAGAGAGCCTCCTGAGCTTAAAGAAAGATAACATGAATTTTAATTATTGTAGTGAACTAACTGTTAAGAGTACTTATTCCCCTTCAGTGGAAGGAATTAGTGTTAAAACGTGTGCCTCAAGTCTTGCGGTGCAGCCAGGCATTCGAGGAACAAGGCTGTGAGTTTCTGAAGCCCGGGGAGTGCAGCTCTGTGCCCGCAGTGCCACAACCACCGCAGCTTCTCGACGGATGCACCATGGTGATTTTTGGGCTGCCACGTGCAAACCTCACACCCAAGGAGGACACTGTGCCGGGGAACCCAAGGAGCCATGCAGCATCTCTCTGGTAACCTCAGCTTCCTCATCCAGAGAAATCAAGTGATGCTGGCTTACAAATGCAGGTGGGTTCACAGAATCACAGAATGGTAGGGGTTGGAAGGGACCTTCAGAGATCATCTAGTCCAAAGCAGGGTCACCCAGACCAGGCTGGACAGGAATGCACCCATGTGGGTTTTGAGTATCTCCAGAGAAGGAGACTCCACACCCCCCTCTCTTTAGGTGCCACCCACTAGCCCAAGGGGAGAGGAGGGACTGAGAAGTCTCAGCAGCAAGAAACATGTGGAGGTCATGAAAATGTGGGGTTTGGTATGGAAAGGGGCAGCAAAAGGCTCTCTCGTGCCTCCCCTTCTCCCCTTCCCCAGGGCTGGTGGCCCCAGCCCAGGGCTGAGAGCAGCAGCCAGCCTCTCCCCTCCCAGAGCACCAGCCCACGGCGAGCAGGTCTCTGCAGAATCAATTTAAGGCAGGAAGATACAAGTAAAACTACTTTCACACAAACCTCCTGAATAACAGACTTTGCCGTAACTGAAATTCCGGGAATGGGCTTTTCAGCTTAATTCACAGAGAATTTACATTCTGCTGCTTGTCCGTCCCCCTCCCTCCCCTTCCACATACACACATCCAAAGAGAAAAACCTTTCATTTAAGGATTTGAACCCTCTCTTGCCCAAGGCAGGCTCCGGGTGCGTGCCGCAGGGCGGGAGGAGAGGCAGGGCGGCACGACAGGCCCACACGTGCCCGCGCTGCAAATATTCTCCCCTTGCTTGAAATTTTGAAAAACGTCAGATATCAAGGAGCATATGTTCCAAGTGCCCCTGAGCAGTCACAGAACACTACATTTACAAACAGAGAAAACCAATTTGAATCACTCGGTGCATTTGCATGCGGCGTCTGTAGGATGTTTTAGAATCAAGATTAATATGCGTGTTGAAGGAGGGGGGCTGCGATGACGGGCTCGGAGAGTCGGCTCTGTGGCCAGGGAGCGGCAATGAAGGATGCACGGGGAAACGGGAACCCTTCACAAAACCTCCCCGGCGACAAAAGTGGTTTTCCAGTACCCTGCCGGCTGGCGAATGCCGATACAAAGGGTATTTATTGCTTTTTGCAGATTACTGCTGTTCACACTGAGGTTGGTAAAGGCCATCTGAAATTAGATCTTAATCTCATGCCCCGCTGGCTGGCAGAGACCACGCTTGGGCTCAGCGGCTCACAGGGATGTGTCGTGCATCCTCTCAAACGTCCCCAAAACCACAGACCCTCACCCTTCAGCTTCCTCATCACCTTGACTCACAAAGAAGCCAAGTTCAAAGAGCAAAACGAGGGAGGCAAAGCCCCCTCAGACATCTCCTCAAGCTCATTTTATGCCATTTTTGCTCATAATGAGACGGTTGGGGGGTATTTTTTGAAGTGCAAATTGCAACAAAAGGCCTCAGTGACGTCCTGCTTGCCTTCGTCTTTGTACTTTATTCTTCCTCACTAAGAGGTGGCTACCGCGCCAGGGCCGAGGAGCTAGGGCTTGTGAATCATAAGGCTTCGGTTTATCAAGTAAATAAGCCCAGAGGTGATAAGCCACTCTCTGAAAACCCTTCAATAAATCGCAGCAACACACGCCTTGAATTCACACTCCTTTCAGATTTCCCCGGCTTTTTAATGACAGAAAAGAAGATCTCGGTTTCAGAAATATTCAATGTCCTCTATTGTCAGTTTCTAGCTTAAAAAAAAATAATTAAGTTTACTCTCCTGCTAGCCTGTTATCAGGTCAGCACAAGATGCTAAGAGATCAGTACGCCATGGTAAGAAATATTTCTGTCTATTTAACCCACTAATTCAATCTCAGTAAAGAATGAAACCCATGAAGTATCTATTTATAAAGTAAATACAGCAAGTAGAAATCAAATATTGGTCCTGTTTCAGGCCATTAGCTGAGAGGATGCTGGGAAGGTAATAGCCACGATCTTTATAGTGTTAAAAAGGAGTGGTTTCTTCCTACCGTTCTTTGTCATTTTTTTCATGCCCATAAGTGTCATACTGAAAATGTTACAGGGAACACCAGAGGAGAAGCACCTCAACCTCGATCTGAAAAACACTCCCAGAGAGCACACAAGTCCGGGCACGGTGCATGGCAGGAGTCACTGCCCTTCGCTTTGCCCCGCAGAGGTAAAAAATATCAGACGTGAAATGGTGGCTGCACACAGCATTCAGGCAATTATTGCCGACAGTCAACAGTTCATTTAAACATTTTCTTCTGTAAATGCAGATTTGTGGACTGGCAATTTCCATAAAGGCATTCATTCTCCTTGCCATCTTTCAGGTATTTGCAACAAAAGCTGGTGCCTCCTAAATGAAAGTGTTTCCACTCAGCCATCCTCCCCTAGTGCCTCTGGGGGGGTTTAATTGGATTACTTCACAGAGATTATTTTCCAGTACAGTCTAGACCTAAATACATTGGGATGTACCTTCTCTCATCATGCTGATGGGGGACTCCAGTGCCCCATGGGAGGCCAGTCCTGGCACGTGGAATGAAGCGGAGGTAATGTGGACATCCTGGTGGTGCTGGGGAAGCATCACCAAGGCGCCTAACAAAACTTTGGGGGAGAAGAATTTGAAAATTTCCAGGTTTTAGCATTTAGCACTTCTCTTTTTATTTTTTCCTATTTTTTTGAGCCAAAGCAGCCCGTTATGTCCCCTCTTTTCTTCATCCCCTAACACGTGGTGTTGAACTGACTCCAGTCTACCTTTCCTATTTTGCAAATCCAGCAGAAATTGGCTATCCTGTACTCTCAACATCCATTCATCATACGAATTAATGCGGAAGTTTCAAGTGCCAAACGAATACAGCTTTAGAGTGCAATTAAAAATGCATTTAATTCCACCAATATTTCACACAGAACATTTTCACAAATAGCAACTCCTTTCCAAAAAAAGAAAATATCACACAGTAAACGTCACATGTGCCTTAAATAAAGGGAATTGCTATTGATCTCTGGGTATCCTAGATTCAGTAAAATACTGTGGCAAAATTGTTTTCTAATGAAACAGTAATTTAAATGCCATTAATTTCATATTTGCCATTCCCTTTTTACTACACTGATCCCTAAATTAAGGACCGTAATTGTCTCCTATGTCATTTAGGGATTTAACGGTTTTGATCCAGATTTACAGGTTTAGAAGTGTTTTGTTTGGAGTTTCTCATATACTCTCCCAGGAGCCACTAAACCTCTGCCAGAACCAGGGTGCAAGCTAATGGTAGTTTCCAAATAAATCTGTATTTTTAAACCTGGGAAGAAACCTCAACGTTTTCCATTTCTAATCAAGCAACTCCTACTTCCCCCCTTCAATGGCAGAGCAGTGCAGCTGAGGAGCCTTCCCGTGGGATGATTTCTGACCCCAAACACATTTCAGTATGGGACTGTTATTACTTTCTAAAACCAGCCATGAAAAATAGAGTATGTTAAATCCCAAAAGCCCGGCTGCCACAAACGAGATGTGAAAGCTGGCTTGTTATGACCGCTGCGATCCTTATTAATACCGTGGACTCCAGCCCCTTTGCAGAACGTGGGCTGCTTCTCTTGCGGCACCGTTGGGCAGCGATGGGTGAGCACCCAGAAGGCAGGTTGGTGATACCACCCTTTCCCACTTTACCAGTTCAAACCATAACAAAACCCACTGCAGTGCTGCTTACAGACAACGCACAGAAAACGTACAAGCCTCCTGGGTAAACCCTCACGTCCTTCAGCTGCAGGAGACAAGCACAAACCCATCGGAGGTTGATGACTGTCCTACAAGAATGTGAGAGGACACAGCTCCCAAACCATGGGAGTCATGACATCCAAAGCAAAGCAGGAGTGAACCCTAAATGTATTTTCTAAGGATAACGGGATGGCTTTTGAACAGAGCGGTGCACTCCTCTGTGACTTGCACAGTTTATGTCATAACTTTAATGTACTAAAATTATTGTTGTTTCCCCGCATACAAGGATCTCCCCTTAATTGTCCATGTAGAGAATTTAAATAGTTCAACGTGGAGTTGAATTCTTCATTTAAGTGGTTTGTGTCTTTATTGGATAATCTCTTGCATGTGCTTCATTATATCAATAACAGTAGGATATTATTGATTTTTCTGAAGCCATTAAGTTCAATTAGCTTTACAATTCAAATGGAAAAATGGTAAATTACCTTCATTTGATGATAAAAACAGTAAGAGGAAAAAGAAGGATAATACCCTAATTTGTGAAGTATGTGAGCAAAGCAGTAAAGGTAAAACAAACAAATGAATATTAGCATAACAGCTCTAATCAGCACTGTTCGGCATTTAAAACTGGCATCATTATGCTTACTGGACTGTGTAGCAATAAGTAGTTGTGATGTTGTTTACCCACTTAATCTTGTGAATAAATTAAAGCAGAATAAATAATAAACAATAGGAAAAAGGGTGGAAAATCATTTGGAACAAATTAAGCTTCTGCTTATCCTCGGCCTAAGGCAGGCACTGCATACCCCAAAAGCTGTTGAATATTGAAATGCAGGGAAGTTGGAAACACAGACACGAACTTCCCCAGGGTCTTGGGAGACAAATCTGGGCAGATCCCAGCCCAACCGCAGCCCCACCACCTGGAGAGGGCAGAGGACCCCAGAACATTGCTGCAGACGAAGCACCCACTGGAACAGGTTGCCCAGAGAAGCTGTGGATGTCCCATCACTGGAGGTGTTCAAGGCCAGGCTGAATGGGGCTTTGAGAAACGTGGTCTGGTGGGAGATGTCCCTGCTGATAGCAGGGGGTTGGAACTCGATCTTGAAGGTCCCTTCCAACCCAAAACATTCTACAATTCTATGAAGCACAACATATGCCACGGGCACAGGGAGTGCTGGCTATTAGGGTAGGTTTGTCCTCCCCGTAGAAGAGCATTTTAAATATTTTCCCCTTTTTGTTATAATTTACCTCGTCAGAAAACCACCGGTGTTCTTTCTTAAATCAGCTTCCTACATTCTTATTCACTCAATCCATTCGCTATGAGCTTTTTGGATCAGTGGGAATTTCGATGTTATACACGGGAGTTTTAATGCAATACGCAAGTATCATGCAGGATTCTGTAGAAATCAAACTCAATTACCCAGCCTAGCTCTTCTGTGAACCCTGCCTATAAAACTCAGGGGTATGCAGATCCAGGAATTACGAACTGAAAGCCTCATTTAAAAATCCATTAAAGTATATGCTAGCGATCAACTAATATATGATAAGCCACCTGATCTAGAGTGGGTTTTACTTATTAATTTTACAGGAACATCACATTTTTGCTGCTGTTCGCAAATACCCCATAAAAATCCAAGCAGAGATAAGACCAATGAAATAGTAAAATAAAACCAAGCATGTGGTAAATGAGATAACCTTTTTGTAAAATTCATATCTAAATTTGTATTTTAAAAGTTTACTGGAAAACTATAGCAAAATTTTATCATTTAATTTCAATTATTGATGTCAGAAGACCAAATTCAAAGCTTTTAGCTTTTTTTTTTTCCCCCAGAAGAAATAATAATTGGTTCTTTCTCTGTCGACTACAGCACCAACAAGAACTTTTTGGCAAGTTCTTTTCAGCAAGTTTAGATTGCTGTCCCGAGTGCAGATTCTCCAAGGAGCACTTCTCTTCACCCAGCTGGACCTGCACACACTTTCCTAAGACGACCAGGGAGGAATCCCAGTGCCATGACGAAGCATAAAACTACCTGACACAAGAACATAGAAAGAAATATTTTGCTTGACTGATTGACCAAGCAAGACTGAGAGGTTTAAGTCTTCTGCATTCAGTCCCTGCCAGAAGGTACTGCGCACCTGGGAGGATTGGTACCAGGATTTGTAAAGCCTCCAAGAAGTCTCTTGTGTGATGCTGCCTTTCTGTCTAATACTGTTTCAGTTCCCAGCCATGCCCAGACTATTGATTTCTGCAGTGACTGCAATCAGTCATAATGAGGAAACAAGAAAGAAACCATCCATCCAGACATAAACCCACAATCAGATATTATCTGGGGCTCAGTGCTGATTTAATTTCTACTGACCCAGTCGTTTGGGTTGACTAGAGGTTTTGTGAGGGACTAAGAGTTCACTTTGTGCCCAACAGTAATCTCAGCATTATTACTATGTTCATCATCTTCAAGACATTCTACAAACAGCAAGAAAAACATTTTTTTTTACTTATTACTCTTATTTTCACATGTTGATCTTTGTTCTTCTTATTTTACATTACAGGTTGATTGTATTAATAAGAAAGTGTGTAGTCATTTCCTTATCAAATATCATGCTAACTAACCATTTTTTGGCTAAATAATTCACTTTAGGTGGTTCAGTTTCTTCTCCCCATGAATTTCTCTCCTCTGCTTTATATCCAGCTGCAACGAACTTTACTGCTTAATACTATAACACCCAGATACATTCATTTTCCAGATGAGGAGTATAAACCTTGAAATCAGGTATTCCCCCAGCTTTCCATCACTGGCAGCGTTCTAAAGAACTGAAGGGGATGTGCTTAGTTCCTCCTCCTCTTCCCC
>JAOXNO010000004.1:30105634-30119420 GCA_028565335.1 Limnodromus scolopaceus
CAGGTCCACCCAGAGCAGGTTGCACAGGAACTTGTCCAGGCGGGTTTTGAACATCTCCAGAGAAGGAGACTCCACCACATCCCTGGGCAGCCTCTTCCAGGGTTCTGCCAACCTCGAAGTAAAGAATTCCTCCTCATGTTTAGGTGGAACTTCTTATACTCAGGTTTATGCCCATTTCCTCTTGTCCTGTCACTGGGCACCACTGCAAAAAGACTGGCCATATATACATTTATATACAAACACACGAGAAAGGTGGTGTTTCACAGAAATCTGCCTTCCAGGTAGCAGCGTTCCACCTCTGTACTGTGTAGGGCATATTGCAGCACCGGGGCTTAGCCTTTCTCCTGCAGAAATTGCTGTGCCCTTTCCTAATAAATTTCTAAACCAGTGTGGTCCCCACCTCCAAAGCTTGGTGTTATTGCTGTTATATTCTTAAGAATCAATAGTAATCGCTTTTTCTTGTGAGTTTTTATGATTTTTTTACTAGAAAACAAAAATGTTGGAAAAAAAGTTACCCTTCTGCTGAAGAACTGAAATAGCCTAAAGAAGAAATACTTATTCTTTAGCCATTATTAATTAACTACCTAAAACATGGTACAGGCGTTCATCTACTTTGTATGTATGTACACGGGGCCTGAACTTTTAAGTACACGGTTATGCGAAAGCAGAGGTGATTGGAACAGAAACATCAAGAACAAAGAAGTATTGCACAAATAGGAATACTCTACTTAACGGTTCCTGAGGGAGCTGGAAGAGAAAAAGAAATAACAAGTAGATGTATTAAAATGTGTGCAAGTTCTTAAGCAGTTATGATGAAATACCCCATAAAATACCTCAACAGTTAAAAGCAAGCAACGATTGGTCTCTGCACAGGGACCAAACGTCATGTGCTCTGAGTCACATTGATGAAGGTCCCTTCCAACACAGCATTTTCCGATCAGATGTCACACCAGGCTTCCCAATTTGGGAGAAAAAGCAGGTTTTCTCCCTTATTTTTATTTTTGATAAGCAGGGCAGGCTGGATTCGCCTCCATTTCACAGAAGCCTGGGTGCGTTTCTGAAAGAAGCGCTGCGGTTCAAGCACAAAGCATCGAGCCTGATGAAAGGGTTGCTGAGTGACATCCTTTGGCCCGGGCCACGCGGGAGGCAGGACTCGATGATCATGATATAACCTCATCTGGCTTTTACCATCTGGGAAGCTGCGAAGCGTAGCCGGAAAGAACCAGAGTTTCTGAACATCCGTAAGGTCTAATTCTATCTGTATCCAACCTAGCATGACTGTTGCACGTGCCAGAAGAACAGCCAAATCTAAAATATAATGTGTTTCTCGTGACACCCTCCCAAAGGCCGTTATTCGAAGGGCAGTCCCACTGCAGATACATCAGAGGCAGTGGCTTGGTTGCAGCATCAGTACATATCAGCCTGTTTTATGCCTGGTTTATATAAACAGAGAGAGGTCAGTAGATCCTAAGGCAGCTCTTCCATTGAATCAACCTCAATCACAGCCAACCAAATACCATTTAACGTTATAGATGATGTAATTCCACCGGGATGCAGTTAAAACGAGTCCCAACTCACTTTCCCTAGAGGAATGCAATTTATCTGGGCTTACAGCTGTTGCATTCACAGGGTAAGATTATAAAATAATCCCTTCAGGAGCATTAGGAGATACGGGTGGCCAAAGCAATAGTGTCGCACTGATGTCCCAGGAAACGCTCTAACTGGGAACGTGATTTGGGGAAACAAGTGTCCTGCAGGACCTCTACGAATTTCAATGTGCCTGCTTGAAAGCCTTGGCTTCTCCAAATGCTGGGAATTGGGAAGGAAGCCCACCACATGACCAAACATTTTCATGAGAATCAATAGTAAAATGAGCAGAGGAAGAATTTAATGGAAACATAGCATGAACTCAGTAAGACAGAATTACATCCCCACGATGCTCCGCTGTAAATATAACAGTTTCATAGAGTTGGTGCAAACCCTTACACCTACATAGTCCATGAACACATTGACGATTCCCAGCAGGTATGGATTTACTGCCTATTATTCATTCCTCCTTAGTAATAATATCAATTTAGCTGTTAGTTTTTGTTTTGACTCAGTGCTTAGGAATCAGCGGGGCGATAAAGCTATTTAAATGGAAATACTATTCAAATGCACAATCACCTGATTGGAGCACGAACAGCTCCTGCTCCTGAACATTTCTCATATAATAGCTGCTTTTTCCCTCATTAAATGCAAAAGTCTGATTAACATTTAGATCACACGTGCTTTACTTACAGCAATTAGGACCAGATACTAGAGTTTTGTTAAACTATGTAGGATTTTTACGCTTTATCACGAAGTGAAGAACAAAGAAGCTCCATAACACTACATCTGGTCCTTTCTACTGCTTCTGTTCTACGTGCTCTGTCAAGGACAAACGTTAACTTTAAAGACAAGTCTGCAGGGACAAACTTACTGAGAAAAAAATTGCACACTTGGATGAACTCAGCTTTATAATGTAGTACAATGATTGGTAACACTATAATTCTGTATATTTGCTGGCAACACCCAATTAAACAGTCTAAGGGGTTACAACAGCTACAGATTAGGAAATAGCTGCTAGAAAAACACGTCTGTGGCCTGAAAATGAAAACCTTTTTTGTTCTGATCAAAAAATAATAGTAATCTGCAATTCATAAGGTTCAGTTCAAGTTAAAAAGGATCAAATCTCAGTTGTTCTAAAAGCTTCAGAAATATAACTGAAGAGGTAATTTGTGATGTCCACCGCTTTATTTTTCTCAAGCCATGTTGTCACATACTTCACAAGTTGTCATGTTGTACTGAGAATGCTAAAAATTTAGCTCAGCTCTTGCAAATAAGAAGTACAACCAGAATTAAACAGCAAAACAGAACAAATGAAACCGTATTGTAAGAATCCCCAAGTACATCAACAAATCCTGCCACAGTCTGCTCTGACCGGTCCCAAAAGAAACTCAATTTTAATGAAGTGTTTTCCAAAATTAAATTCCACCTGCATGAGTAGGATGGAAACACGTTTCCCAGATAGACAGTGGGTCCTGGGACGTCCTGGGTTTCTCGGGGTCTCGCAGCCCAGAGACCCCCGGCAGTGGCAGAGCAGCTGCGTGGCAGAAGTGCAGGGAGGCTGCTGCATCCCGGCCCAGTATCTTTGCCCATTCAGCAGAAAGCCGATCTGCACCACACAGCAGATCTGACCCTGGTCCCGCACACCAGACGTGCTGCTCACATGATGACCAGGTCAACATATGCAGTATATCCCGTTCGAAATATGTGGGATCTCTAGCACAGACAACCCAGCGCTGGTGGGGCTTTGATGCGTGTACCAACAGCAGGAAGTCAGAAATCACATTGCCAGATGTCTCTAATGGTTTAGTTCCTTCGGAGCAGCTCACCAGAAACAGTTTGTGCCATGCATGCTTCTTGCCATTGTGCTGTGCAAACCAGGCAGAAAGTTTCTCCTGAATTCTTTCTTTCGAGGTGCCACCCTAACCACCACCCCCTATCATCTGGAAACACAGAATGCTGTTTTCCACATATTTATAAGGGAGTGAGCAGTCATAAAGATGCAGTGGAAAAGTTCTTCTCTCCCCAACATACAAAGCCAGATTTAAAACCAATGCAAATCCATTTTCTGTCTTTACAGGTCACCTTTAATCTTTTATACAAGCGCTTACTCGGGTCAAGGTTGAACCCATTTAAGAAAAGGACTGCGAGTCCTTTGAAAGTGGCTGTGAGTACAATCTTGTGTTTGCATTTAATTAATCAGCCGAAGGTTTAAAATCTCTACTATTATCTCTTTAATAGATTGGCACCCTGAAGGCTTTTGCAGAGCACATCGCAGCCCATGGGGCAACGTTGATGCAAACCACCCCCAGTCACAATTCCCAGATTTGTGGCAACTCTACACAACACGAGGTGCGAGAACAAAAGAGCTCCAAATTTGGGAGAGTAAATATTAATTGATGGTAAACAGAGTAAGATTTAGTGGCAGTGATTAGCCTCCCCAGTTGCTTTACGGGTAATGTTGTTGGTGGTTAATGAACTGTGTCTTTTTCTTTCTCTTTTATTTTTTTTTTTTTTAATCCTGCAGATGTCCGGTGTGGAAGAGCTGTTCCTCAGACGGCTCCCAGATGAACAGCCTGGTGAATGTCTAACTTCCCACGCAGTCTGTATTCCTCAGAAACTAATTAGTGATATTTCAGGAGCTGTGAATGATGGAATGATGGAAGAGTGTCTTTTTTTTTTTGAGATATGTTAATAATCTAAATCAAGCCTACTCTCAATTGCTTTCCACAGCACTAACCTGATGCCCACCAAAATGCCTCGAGGGCCTGAATGGCAGGCAGGAGGTGCCTCCCAGTGGCCTCCTGCCCAGGGACAAGCTGCAGCTTCACTTTCTTAACAAGACCGTGAAGAAAACCAGAAAACATTCACTAACACATAGGTAAGATGCAATCTTGTTGATTTGTGCACTTTACTACCTGCAGCCCAAAGGCAGCAGCAGCTTCTGGCTCTGGTGAAAAGTGCCAGTGAGCCATTGTGCTTTCCAGCATGACAGGTACAGATTTGTAAGGGGACCAGTAGCTTTCATATCAGCACCTCTCGTAGCATATGGACATCTTACATGTCCCAGCTGAGACTGCAAACAAGAGGAGAGGTTTTATATTATGGTTTTTTTTTTGAAATAACCAACCCCACTATCTCTAGGAGAAACTGTGGATTGGGAAGACAAAAATCTTTCCTCTGTCACATTTGCAGTTTTGGAGGCTATAAAGCCTGAAAGAACTAGTGGAACATCTCACCTGTTCCGTACCGAATAGGACATAGGACTTGAAAATAGTCATTGATGGAGAGTGTCACACGCTATGGCATGTTGTAGCAATGACTTAAATTACCCACCCTATTTAAAGTATGTGTCTTGTCTCCAGTTTGCAAGGGTCTTGTGTTTTCTTAGGACCATTGGCAGGATCAAGCTTTATTGCCCATGGATGAGCGGACACCCTTAGGGCGTCTGCTCCTCCTCCTGCCTTTTCTGCCATTCATTTTGGCTCCCGAGCCCAGCAAGGCAGTGGTCATGGTTACTTTGCTGCTCCTGGCAATCCTTTGCCCCAGGCAATTGCTGGCCTTGCTCATGCTTACAGCCAGCTCTGCCTCCACATCTGTCCCACCTGCAGACAGTGCGCATCTTTTTGTGGACAAGAGCAGGATAAAACATTACCAACTTGTGCAGCAGAAAGGAAGGAGCAAGACAACTAACTAATTTGACTCAACTAAGACACTTGTTTCAGACACTTTCCTAGTGAAGCATGTATAATAGTCTTTCAACGTGTTTATTTTAGAAAATGCCACTTGTAGTTTGCTGCCATGTGAAGCATCCTCTTGCCTTGACAGACTATTGTCAGCAGTCAGTCAAAATCACTCCTGCACCCAAGGCACTGGGCAGCTCTGCAAGAGGATTCTTTTCCCCCCACCTGCCCAATCAAGTCATTGTCCCCCCACAAATAACCAAGCTATTTAACACAAGAAAAAGGCTAAAGGAGATTTTATCCAGTCCTGCTATCCCCCATCCATCGCTATACGAGTAGACACGCTACAAATGCCTGTGGAACACGTTTTCTGAGCCTGTTTCAGTTTACATTGCCCAATAAAGGTCCCCTCCTTCCCTCCAACAACTAATGAATGAGACAGTAGCAAACTACTAAACGCAGGGAAGGGAGGAAACCCATCCAAACCAGCCTCTGAACTGATCTCCCAACTGTTATTTATGAATCAAGACCCAAACTAGTATCAAGCAGCTGGCTGAATTTGGGATCTGGCTCCCCTGAAGCACCACATCGCATCCGTGGGGTACTATGTGCCCTCCCTGCTGCCGTCCCCAGAAGCCAAGGGGAACCCAGGGTCTTCCAGAATAAGCCCTTGCATACAACTGCGTGAAATCAATAGGCACTTAGAGTAATTTTCTGTAACAATAGCACATCACATGATAAACGAATCAGTTCAGAGGAAGAGATGACTTTTTTATTGTTACATCCAATTTATCATTTAGTCTTTCTGCAGAATGAATTCAAAACAAAACTATGTGCATTTATGAGAAAGCTTCTAAGAGAAACAGCATCAGCTAAAAGATGGAAAAAAAAAAAAAAAAAAGATGGTAGGGTTTTCTCACCCTGCTGCCCCCCACTTCCATTTTGCCTGCCAGAAACGAAATGGCTTGACTATGGCTTTATCATCCTCAAAGAGAACAGAGAGACGGGAAAATAAAAAAGGAGGAAAAAAAGCACCTTCCTTGCCTGAACGAAATCCAAACTTGAGGTCAATTACTAGCAAAGACAAATCCTTCTGTCATTTTCATGAGTTAGAAAAATCAAAGCAACTTTGATACCTGACTTGTCTCCATGGCTAGCTAACTCCTGGGAAAGCTATCAGCTAATCTGTCTGTGCCCTGCAGGGTTTTTTTTCCCCCCTCATTAGCACTGTATGTTAAGGGCATAACCAGCACTCCTTCAGCAGGAAAGCCTGGAGCCTTCACCACGTGCCCATCACCTGAAAAAAAAAAAGTGACTTCAGTTCCCTGCTCTTCTCGAGAGGACTCATATCATCGTTCCCACCTCAAGCATAGCAGCTCCTGCTCCAGCTCCTCCTGCTCCAGCTCTACCTCTTCCAGCCATGATTTAGCAGGAAAAAGAGCAAAACCAGCTCCACCTTTCAAGAAATAAATATAAATATGGAGCGCAGGAGAGGGGCCAGAGCTGTGAATGCTGCAGGATGGGACAACAGAGAACCTGTCTCAAGAGGTATTTCTGGACACAACACTCATAGCAACTCAATTCCCAGTCCAGCCCAAACCATGACAGTAAGGCATCAGCTACAGTAACACCTCAGCACCTAATTTGGGGCCCTAAATTCCTCTCCAACTTCTAAGAGCAAACATTAAAGAGGAGGAATTCTTTTTAGCTTTGACACCAGGGAGCATCCTTGTTTGGTCTTTCTCTCCTTTAAAAGCAAAAGTGTTCAGCAAAACACAGCTTCCAGGAATCACCGCATTACAGAGCGAGGTCAGAGGTCTCACTTTCAAAGCGTGCCTTTTACATTGAAAACACTGGGAAGCATGCTCTGTTCCAGCAAGGAGGGGAAAATAAGGTTGGTTGGAGGACCGCTCACGCTAGATTTGTTTTCCTCTACAAAGGCTCTCGCAGGGCCAAGGCAATATATTCGCAGCCCCATAAATCCATAAATGTTGACAAAGATATTATTTGGGATCACCAGACTTTGTTCTTCCACCCGAGAGCAGATTTCCTTCTGCCTCTGAACAAAACAGTCACTTCAGCCACCGTCAGGACACAAACCCATCTGATAGATCGTGCACCAAACCACGTTGTCCCCATCAGAGCTCCCGCAGAGACCGCTCCACGCAGAAGAGAGAGAAGGAGCAACCAGCCACCGCGCAGAACTCGGGATCCCAGGCAGGCGCTCGCTCTCTTTGGCAGAGTTTCACATGCTAATGAGGAAGCAGCATATGTATAACCTGCCTTAAGGACATCCAGACACAAACTACAGGCTCATTATGGGATGTTGCAACTGGAGCTTCCCATTTCTATAGGAAGGGAAAACAAGGTCTGTGTATTGCACTGCACAGAGCCCTGGACACAAGGTTGACCATGACTTCACGGACACGATGCTCTCAATCTCCAACATTAAGTAGTTTTACCATAGTCATCCACATGCATTTTTTTTCTCGTACTGCAGAAATTATATTTTATTTTATGATTTGAGAAATGGCTCACTGTTTATTCAATAGATCTTTATAAAACTTTACTGACACTGCAAAAAAATCAGCCACCGCCTCTTGCACAAACAAAGAACGTACTTTCCAAGGGGGGAAAAAATAAAAATAAGCTAAGAAATAAATAAAACAAACTTAAAATAATTCTCTCAACACATCAGTCCTTCACATAGCAAGGAAAGAGACCCTGCTGTGCTATCCTCTCCTCCAGGTGACAGCAAGCTAAGTGAGTATTGCCAACAGCGATGATATTGTCCAGACTCGCAGCCAAATGAAGGATGGGAGGAGGAACCACTTGTCTGTGGATGGAAAAGCAGTAACAAAGACTTGCCAGTATGGTGCTTTTATGGGAAGTTCTGTGCTTTCCCTTGGGAAAGGCCTAGTCATTTGATTGCCAAAGAATATTTAAGGATTGCTACCCAAAATAATTTTTTCTGCTACTGTACCATACGTTTGTGGCTCTAACCAGGCTAAAAAAAAAATATAATCACATCCTCATTACTGTAAGTATGGCCAGTCTCAACTGAAATATTAAGCTGTCAGACAATTCCCACTGCAGCCAGTGCCTTGAAAGCCCTCAGAGATGGCGCATCTCATCACAGCTTGTACATTGTGTGAGGCAGCTCCAGGACCCCATTTTGCCCTAGTGAATTACAATGCACTGAAATAGGTCATACATGAGTGTCAGATTCACATTTACACAGGAAATTTGATTTAAGTTTAGTGGTACATATATTCCTTTTGTTTTAGCTCCCCACTGGGCGAGCTGATTAAAAACACAGAAAACTTAAGACTGGCCCCAAGAGTCAGTTCTTCAGTGCCATGAAAATCCCCACGTACTGCCCCTTGCTGTACTGCCAGTGGGTGTGAACACATTCTGCACACCCAAAACCCAACCACTAAGAACACGGGTACCAGAAATGACTGTAGGATTGCATTCATTTACTGGAAAAGAAAACAAAGCCTCTGCCTGCTGCCTTTATTCTGTACTAAAAACTTGCGGTCATGACTGCAAGGGAAAGAACACAGTTATTTATATATTTTATTACCATTTACTGTTTTGCTTTTTAAACCTCAGCACACCTTAAAAACTTACGAAAAATGTAGTCATATCTCCAGACTCCAAATCTCAGCTGACTTGCAGAATGGCTGAAGAGTTGAGTCAACCCTGATAGAGAAAAAGCCAAAGTATCCAGGTCTTTCTGAGCTTTTCATGGGCTAATTCAAGAGCAAAAGCTTTGTTGTCCTGCCCATTTGTGCCAGGTGCTCCAGTAACACAGAGCAAAGTCCTCGCTCCTCACAGTGTGGCTTCAGGAGAGACATAAGAGCAAGCATATGGAAACAGTGACGTAAGGTTCCACAATAGGCACTAGCACAAAGAAAAACCAGTATTTCTCGAGGTTTTGTAAGCACAAAGGTTAGTTTTCAGAGAAGAGACATAAAAGGTTCTTTTGCAGATGCACATGGCAATCCCCTCCCTGTGATTAACAGCTCTTCTGAGGTGGCATAAAATATTTACTTGAAAATACATACTGGCATTATGTCCAAACAAATCACAGTAGGTTGCAAATTCATGACTAGGTCTCCTAGACCCTAAAGTAAGCAGTGGTGCTATGGAATGATTTCCATCATTGAGGTGATGGTATTTTTCCCCAAAGAGCACCATACATGTGTCGATACATGTCATTTTTCCCTCCCCCAGACAAGGTTGGGTGGGTTTGTTTCTTTTCTCCTTAAGAAAGCAGCCAGAAACGGTGATGTTATCTTCAGACAGAGAAACACAAAGAACTTGCATTCTATTTCCAGCTGGATAATCTTCCAGGACATCAATACCCACTAAAACGTTTAGAACAATTTATATACTCTTTATACTCTCTAAAAAGGAAACAGCCTTTAAAAGCTGAGTTACACACTATAATTACTCTAATTCTCTGCATCTGGCATTCAAAAGAACCCAAATTAAACACCACAGAGCACCTCAAGTGCATCCACGGAGCAATGAAGGTGGAATTAACTTCAAATTAAATGGGACGTCTTCAGAGACTATCGAACCACTAGTCAAAGTGCATAGATTAAAACCTTTTTACATTATTGCACAGATTATTCCTCTTAGGGCAAAGTAAGTATTTTGAGACTTTGCTTCAACACCTCATAATCCATCTTGGACTAGAGAAATGCTTAAATTGGAAAATCCTGGAGCTAAGCACCATAAATATTGAAGAAGTTCTAGGCTGGATCAGGTCCAAACTATACAGCTTGGAATTAATCATTGATCTTCTGGTGAATAAGACCTTTCTCCCTTGCTGCTACAGGAGAGGCAAACACAAGCAGTACAGCACACACACAGCCACTACTGCTCCAACCCACCGAACATCTACAGCGCTGTGAGATGAGGAGCTGTCGTTAAATTCAAAGTACGTGACTAAGGGAAGGTACAGAGCAAATTCTTCTGGGGTTATTGTGGACGTGCTACATCACATGTATAAAGGATTTAGGAAGGAGCTTCATCCCCAGTGCAACACAGCCAATGATCCAGATGTCCCACAACTAGTAGACTTAGATTTGAAAGCAGCGTGTCCAACATGGGTCATGTCAGACACACATACTGTCTCCGCTCAATTGATCTGTGTGGATGCAGCAGCCTTTTCCCACTAATCCAGTGTCAGACATCCAAAAACGTGGAGGATTGCCGCCTGTAGAAGATTTATGGGTCTAATAATTTAGTTAACGCGCTTAAAATTGATTGAGGATTATTTTACTCCAAAGATGTGTACCCTGCTCACTGTGCAACCATATCATGATACCTGGAAAAGCACAACTGCGCATAAGGAAGCAGAAGAAAGCACCCAAGAGCAACCTACATCTTCCAGCTGGCAAGAAAGACAGGCAGGATGCAGAGAAAATTGCATCTGCTTCCCATCACTGATCTACAAAAGGAATTGGGTCTTCAGGGTCCAAGGCACATGGCAACTAAGCCACAAACCACACAGATGTCTAGCAAAGGGCACTCCACCTACCACCTTCATGGCATGCCTAGGATTCTGCCTTGTCGTCGTCCATCAGAAGAAGCGGACAGAGGTGAGAAGGCTGAGGAAGGGAATCTCACCCTGCTGTAGCTTGGAGCTGTGCCATAATTTGCAGCTGCTTCATCAGGAAGACAAGAATAAAGAACACATCACTGAGGAGAGTGGAAAAAAAAAAAGTCACACTTTTCCACCTGGGAACAGATTGCAAGTCAAGTGAATTGTGCTTATGCCACAGAGAAGCCCAGTCACAGCAACCTGCAGCACATCCTAGTTCATCAGATTTGCAAATGTTATTGATTTATCTACACGGTTCTTTATAAACAGTCATCCTACTACTCGCACAGAAATAGCAACAGCTAATAGATTCTCAGAGGATAAATAGCTGAAAGAAACTATCTGGGGGATGAACTTACATTTAGCTAGTACAGAAATCTCATTCTAGAAGTCTTGAGTAATTATAGCGTTTCTTCTCAATACTCTCTCCCTTTGCAAGACTCTTACAATTGTGTGCATGTAACAAGAAGCCATTAAAACAAATTGGTTAATTTTAATGAACATGCTCAATACAATGTCTAACAATACAGTATATGTAAATGTGAGGACAGTGCATATAAATGGTTCAGGAGTTCAGTAGAAAAATGTGGCTGCCCTCTGCCGTATGTTGTCTGGGCCTATAGCCAAGAGAGTCACAAGTAAAGCTATATACATATGACTGCAGAGGTAGTCCCCGGTCCTTTCTTTGGTGTCAGATTATTTCATCTGATTTAAATGTCATTCTGCTACATGTGCTTTAATGTATCGCTTGCTGTAATGCGCTGACGATAACATTTGTGATGAAGGCACCATCATCCAACTACCCTTCTCATCTACTCCTTTTCCATCTTGTCAGTGTACAGCCACGGAGGTTATTTTGCTGCATCTTTTTTATATTTCATGCTTTGTCTGTCCATAGGCTTATCTTGCTTTGCCATAAATTGTGCAGCCTGCTTATCTGTCTATGCTCTTAATCTATGTGATGTATTCAGAAGTATTAGAGGTTGCTTACCTCCTCTGAGCTCTGTGCTAACTCTTTGTTTCCCCGTTCTGTATCACTGTGTATTTTTTTTCCCTTATCCTGCCACAAATTCCCCTTCCCAGGTTATTAACACATGAAGCATTTACAATTCCTTTTGTTGTTTTTATGCCAATAACTCGAAATTGCTCCAAGTTGTCCAAGTGAAATCCTACTCTCTGAAGTAGAGACTAAAGCCACCTGCCCTTCTCAGCCACCAGGGGAAGATGAGCCTTTGAACACTGCGAGGTCTGAAGACTGCTTTACCGAACTCCTACCATATTTTGACTTTTTTAGCTACTGACACTGGATGCTAAAAATAATTAATTAGATACTGCATGTGATTATATCATTCTGAATGAACACTAATTATCCTGATTTTAAAGTTTTCCATATTATGTCTTATTGAAGCTCTTACAGAATTTCTTTGACTCTACCATTCTGGAGTCAGATTTAAAAGCAGGTCTAGATCCTGTTTATGAATGTATCCCCCCACAAAGAGTGTTTGAAAATTTATCAGCCCGCAAAGAGTGTTTGAAAATTTATCAGCCCCTTCCCACACCTAAAACAATGCAATTCTACAGTTTTCTCAATCCCAAGTCTTTTATGTTAACTCCATCTCTTAAGTTTTCCAACATAGATTTCGACTCTTAAGTATTGTAATTTCTAGTGTGATTTCCCCCCATCTCTCCCCCCCTCCCCGCCACCTTCATTCCTGCTTTCTTTTAAAAGCTCAGAAATTTACATCAATTTCTTGTGGCATTTATCTCCCATTTCCCTGGCAACAGAGAGACAAAGAATTACTATTTTTTATTTAGGCACTAAGTAATGAAACCTGTCCTATTCAGCAAAGCACACATGCACATGCCGGTGTTGCATCAACATATTTAAACAGTATTTCAGTCTGGCCTTAGTTAGTAAATAACCTTTACAAGTTCTTGAAGCCCTGACATTTTACATTCAAGGATTTGACAAATGCCTTATTATTTACATCTATCTTTTATGCACCTTCCCTTCAGCCTCCACATCTGCTTTCCACACCATATTTATTCCTTCTCTTTGCTTCATAATCTTCCTTATCGCTGTGTTTTATTCTTGATACATACTTTATCTATACTTGGATTATTTTTATTGTCCCCTCATTTGTATAGAGGGTATTTTAAAGGGCTCTGAGCTACCTGATTGAGTAGACTCAAAACAATTCAATGTGTGATGCTTTTTGTGCGGTAGCGTTTAGCGTCTCTGTTATATTCATCACATCTCGCTCCTCTTCATCTACTCTTTACCACGTTCTTTCAAATTCTGGTCTATGGAATTTACACACCCTTTTTTCCCCCCCCCCTCTTCCCTTTGGTTGTACCATATATTCATCCATCCAAAGAATTTACAGACACTCATCACCGCACATCTAAATGCCAATTGATTAAATTACAGCCGCTATTCTTTGGATACCCTCTCACCTCTTCATCCAATTGCGTCTAGGCACTACCGAAAATGAAAGGTCAGACGCTGCCCCTAATCTGTTTGCACAACTCCCCGCGGAGCCCAGGGTGACCCATCCTCCACAAGGTCTTCCAGCCTGTCACCCTGTTACAAGAGTGTTTTACAGCAGATGAAGTGAGCCCAACAAAGAACAGAGTCGGGTCCCAGGCTCTCCGCAGCAGAAGGCAACACGTGTGCGTCCATTAAACATTCATGGCCCACCACATACACTGACAGCCCCCAGTCCTGCAACCATTTCAATGTGGGGGCCCCGGACCTATGCAGGACCTGCTGATGCCAAGCACAGTGTGTTATAGTCACACACACCTTCACCACAGAGGGGACACAAAGGTGTCTGCACATACCAAACCGCTTCCAGAGGGAAATCACAGGTGGTGAAAGACAGACAAAATTGTGATG
>JAOXNO010000004.1:30119520-30130081 GCA_028565335.1 Limnodromus scolopaceus
ACACAAAGGTGTCTGCACATACCAAACCGCTTCCAGAGGGAAATCACAGGTGGTGAAAGACAGACAAAATTGTGATGGAAATGGAAGGTAAGGAAGGATTATGGGTCCAAACGTGCATCTCAACATGCTGAATGCTTGTTAGAATCACAGAAAATTTCTGTTGGAAGAGACCTTTAAGATCGAGTCCAACCGTCAAACCCAGCACTGCCAAGCCCACAACTAAACCATGTCCCTCAGCACCATGTGTACCCGTCTTTTAAATACCTCCACATATGGTGCCTCCACCACTTCCCAAGGCAGCCCGTCCCAATGTTTGATAACCCTTTCAGTGAAGGCTTTTTTCCCTTATATCTATCCTAAACCTCTCCTGGAGAAACTTGAGGCCATTTCCTCTTGTCCTATCATTTGTTACTTGGAAGAAGACACCAAACCCCACCTCTCTACAACCTCCTTTCAGGTAGCTGTAGAGAGCAATAAGGTCTCCCCTCAGCCTCCTTTTCTTCAGGCTGAAAAATCCCAGTTGCCTTGAGTGAAGCGAGCTAGTTCTAGCTCACCAGCTAAGAAGAAAACGGCACAACCATGCTGGTCCGCACTCATTAGAAGACTGACAGCATTCCCTCCACACAGGGCTTGCATCAGTTTTTTTGACTTAATATTGAGCTCCATGCCCTAAAACACCCACGTGAGCTCCAATCTGAGGGAGCACAGTTCAAACACTAGCACTTGTGTTCCCTCTGCGAGGGAGGGAAGATGCTGCAAGCTCAGGGCATCCCTATTCACTGCAGCTCGCAATGCATAAGCCGTGCCCCCACATCAGCAGCTTCATTTTAAAGATGTTTTTCACTAAAGCTGGGGGCCACTGGCCTGTACATGCCACAAGGCTTATCAACAGCCACCTGTAGCAGCACCTTTGGCACATAAATAGGAACTTTTTCAAGAAATAGAGCTATTAAAGAGGGGAGCAGAAATCATCGCCATCATTTTCCAGTTAACAGTAGCAGCGCCACCCAGGCCACAACCCCATAACACAGCAGTGTTAATCTATTTGCTGTCTCAATAGGTGCTGCCACAGCCTGCCCACGTGGTCTTGGGCACATAAATCGCTTAATCAGGCTTTAGAGGAGGTTCCTCATCACCATCTACCCACACAAAATACACCCGCTGGGAGACAGTCCTGCAAGGAAGCAGCCAAGGGGAGCATCGCTGCTGCTGGATCCAGCCCAGCTAATATGGATTATACTCACCAGCCAACCAAGCTAAATTCACGGATGCTTGTACATCTAAGGATCTTGAAAATAGGGTACTAAGTGGACTACAACATTTTATCAAAGCTGTGACTAATTTTCCAACTCGTGAAGCCCAGTGGGTCTTAGTAGCCCATGCAGGCAGGGCTGTCAAAATGTTTTCATACTGCCTGAAAAAAAGTCTAATTGCCAATTGCTCTTTCTGGGGTTGAAATTCAGTATTAGAACCACGTATTACCCAAATACAGTTTCCAAAGGAACTGGGGATTCTAATAGTCTAATGACTGTCTCCTAGAGTTCATTTTTCACTTTTCAATAATTGGTTTTTCAGTTGCATTTGCATAGAGTACATGTAAAATTCCATAGCCCATTAAGTTAATCACAACATGAAGCTAATAAGCATGGACACGCAAAGACATACCTAAGCCCAGATCAATTTTTGAAGTAGTGATTTGAAGTTGCAGCAGAATAACTGCTCCTCGAGCCTGCCAATTTGACAGGTAAGAATGCGTTTTAAAGAATTGAGATTTTACACTGCTGAGAATAGCCCGTAGTTACTCAACACACTCGACTTCTAAAGAAAAATAAGGGAAAAAAATTAAGAAAAAGAAAACCCAACACACTTTGAAAAGAGGATTTCAGTGATAGTTCAAGCAATTTAACCAGCAGTTTCCCTTCTGTGTTTGCTTTTCCCTTCTCTCTTCCACCCAACAGCCTCTCTCCTGGACAGGCTGAGTGCATTAAGGAATGATGCTCTACAGCTTCCAGCTCTGCACGGCCTCACACAAGTACCACTCTTCAAGTGCTCTTAACCACCACATTTCCAATTACACCTCCACCCAACAGAACTGTGGAACGCCTGTATAGCAGCATGCTCCTTCAGTTACCACTAACTGCCTTCAACTCACATTTTTCTGGCCCCTATAGCCTCCAAGTGGCCACACACACATGTTGTCACTCTCTACGCTTCACTCCAGCTGGCCCAAACACCGCCTACGGATCACAGAGGGGTTGTCCAACCCCGCCTGGGAGGCTGGAGCCATCTCCTAACCCATCGCAGAAGGGACGCCCCCCTCCTGCCCTCAGAAAACAGGAGATTTCCATGGGAAAGTTTCCACTTTGCAGAACGGTTCTGTGCCGCCGGCTTCCCATCTGCCTGCCTGGGAGGCTTCGCCCGAGCCTGTTCTTCGAAAACAAGGGTTTTTGTTCTGGAAAACCATGCCTGGGAAAAAAAACCAGCCTTTTCCTTCTCATTTTGTCCTATTTTATTATTTATTTATTTTTTAATACTGATTCATCCTGATACAGAATGGGAATTTTTTTTTTTTTTAAAGCACGCCCTTTCTCCCATGTGAAAAAGGGATTTCCATTTTCTGGCAAGGTCTATACGCAAGGACTCAAACAGAATAGATGATGTCAGAGCTTAAGAGCTTTCGGGATGATAGTTTTGTGGCGGCAGAGCTGCTCTCTTTTGAAGCTTAAGGATTTGAACGAAATTATGGGAACGTAGCCAGAGGCGGTTTGTTCAGTGTTGGCTTTAGGGGGGGTGGGAGCTTGGCAAAAAAAAAAAATTATAAATCATTGCTTTTTTTAAAAACAATGGTATTAAATACGTTTGAGGTATTTTCTCTTTGTTTAGACTTCTTGATGTTTTCTTGCTGATTTGCAGAGTGATGTTATTTAAAATATATAACATGAATGAAGAATCAAGATGTTCTTTGGTAGAAGGTGTATTTCCTCTGATGGGAGAGGCACCAACCATTGACTCAAGTGCTCCAGCTTTTCCTAGGAGGTTCAATGGGATTTGGCACGGGTTTCCCTTTAATGCCATGGCTACTCTTTATTTCTCTGCAATTGTTCAGATATGAAGCCTTAATTTTGTTGTTGTTGTTTTTGTTAATCATGACATCATGGGTGGAAACAGGGCAAAGCAAGCAGCCCCAGAGGGAAATAAAAATCAATCCAAGCTGCTCATTAAAAGGTAAACCGTCAATAATCTTTGTCAGGCCTTTTTATCTTGGGTTTTAGCACAGTGTGATCCCTAAGGCAGCATGTGGTATTGAGATTTAAAATGGCTCCTACTTTTCACATCTCCATCAGAACGATTAACTCCTTCAACACAGGCTGAAGTTACCCTGATTCTAATCAGCACATAAAACCGGTACAGGATTAAAAGAGATCATTTTGTAACAGCTTTTCTGTATCTGTGCTGACAGAGAAGGAAAAGACCAGCTTCTGAACTTGATTGAAATGGTGCAAGTCAGAAATATCTCCACAGATAGAGCCTCCACAATGAAAACCCAGATTAAAATCTGACCATTTCATGCTTCAGGCATTTATATATAAAAAAAAATTAATTGAACACGCGTGGATTTTTCTCAACACTTCAATTTTTACATAAGCAACTGGCTATCTAATTTAGGCAAACACCATAAAAGTTTATTTGGAAAGCTAATATATCTAAATACTTGATTCCAAGGCTAAAGATTCTGCTATCAATTTTTTGTTAACTGAGCCTTCTATAGCACAACTTTATGTCTTTGAAATTAGGGTGAACTCTTATCATATCATTAACATCAGGCTAATTACAGAAGCGATAACAGCTCGTTTCAGTAGGACTAGTATTGTTCCATCCATGTACCACATCTTATGAAAAATTAGCTTCCCAAAGAAACAGCTATTCTGTTCTTCTGCATTGGATAAAGCAGCATTCAAAATCATGGTGGTTTTTGGTTTTCCTCTTATACGCAAGTTTTAGTTTGCAAATTTAAGGGGTAGGTTACGGAAAGGTGTGGCTAGTGAATACACAGACCAAGTCTAACTGTTACCTCGTGCTACAAATAAGGATTTCCATATAAAAATGGAGCAACCATTAAATCTGGATTCCACCACCTCAAGACCTCAAGCCTTCTTGGAATAAGAATCTTGATGCACAGGAAGCAAACACCTATAACTTATCTGAATGGTCAAAATATTCAGTCAATAGATGCAATTACATCCCTGCAAATCTGTTTCCTATTGGGATGATGCCAGGACCCTGGTTATTTATGATGAAGCTACCCGAGACCCCACTAATGTGGTATGGCAGCACACCACGAAGGTAGCACAGCCACCCTCACAGTTCCTGAGGATAATGTATGCCAGGAAAGCACACTCATGTTTGTCATGCCAGTACAGAAGAAGCAACCAAAGACCCCATCGTGAAGCCACCTCCCCTCTCACAAGCATCTTACTGGGGGAGACTGAGCCTGTTAAATACAGATGTGTTGTTTGGGTGTGCTAATAATACGCAATTTTCTAGAAACCACAGAATCTTTAACAGGGGGAGCAGCAGAGGAAAATCAGAACAAAAACATTTCATTCTCTATTATGAAATGCTTTAAGAAAATACAAGAAGCTGATGCTTCTGCTTTATCATGGTCCTCCAGCCAGGTTTTCTTTATGTGACGCTTGAACTCCAGCGGTGAGGTAGGATTAAAAATAAAACCCATTATGAGCACACAAGCTTGTGACAGTGAAAAAAAACACAACTAGTTTTGCAATGCAGGTTTAAAGTGATCACTTTAAAAGACAGTAGAACAGCAGAGGAATGCAGCTTATGAGAAGCCTTAAAAGAATAGTTGTATATTTATCAGAGACCTTCCCTATACGGAAAAAGCTGAACCAAACAAAACAGCAATATCCATCTACATTGAGGTATGCACTTCGCTTAATCAACACTTTTTATTTTAGCTCATCAGTTTGAATAGAGACCTAAAAGTGTGCTGAATTATTTAGCTTATTACCACTGGATAACATATTAGGATAATAATCTGCTGTATTTACAATACTGAATAGGTTCTGATTTTCCTCCCTACTTATCTTGGGATGTGAATGTTGAAAAAGAAATGCGAAGTTTGCTACTGTTTTGTTTGGGCCTGGAAAGGCCTAATTTAGAAATAGCAGTAACCCAGCTGGTCTGGGGCTGGTCCACAGAGGAACACAGGCCATGGCAATGTCCAGGTGGGTGCCCCAACCTGGAGCTGGGCACCATCATTTCCCCGGTGGTACAAAAAAAAAAAAAAAGAGAGAGGGGCTTGGAAACAGAAGTCCTCACAACAGTGTGGTGTCTAGGCAGGCAAGGGGAAATGCTCAAAAACACATCTCCCTTTTGAGCCCCAAAACCATATGTTAAGATAAAACAGTGATGTGAAACTGGGTTTCACTGTGGTACCTAAACACAGGTACTGAAAGCATGTTTTGATGGAGGCAAGTGTCTTGACCCTTTCTTTTCAAATTGGGAGAAAGTGATGGGTTGGGAAAAGGAAGATGCCAGCCTTTCTGTGAGCCAGACTGCTTTTCTGTCCCAAAATGAGAAGACTCACCCTTTTGCAACATATCCTTTGGTCAAGTCAGAGCTCTCGGTCACTTCACACGAGCTACAGTCACAAGTTACCCAGTGAAAAGGACAAAGGTGGTTCTTGACTTTCACCTAAGAAATGGCCTTTAAACCACAAAACCACTTGAAGCTACAGTTAATTTTTTGCCTCGTGCTATATATTTATCTGAAAATATTTAAATGGGAATCAACCATGGGCTGATCAAACACAATCAGCCAGAAAAGGCTATCAGAGGCATGACCCTGGACCAGCTCCAGATGTATTATGAGAGAAGCAGTCAAAGAGATCATGTAAAAATCACACGAATAAGCCAGCCACCAGAAAATACATATGTTGTTGCTCAGTTTGGCATCTGGGCATTGCAGCTGCCAAGAGAGCAGGAGCACCTGGGACTTCTGGAGCAACAGACAAGGTGCCAAAAGGAGTTTTCAAACTATTACCGTGTTTTCCTTTCTGATTTGCAAGTAGCAAAGCCTGAGCCCCATGGCTTGGCTGCCTCCCTCTGCACCCACGGGGCAGGACAGCTGAAGTGGGAAGCTGGTTTTCTACAACTTGAAAGGTACAACACAGGTTTACTGTTATTAACTCAAAAATTAACTAAGTGGTTGTTTCTCACCCGGGTCCACTACCTGCTTTTCATAGGAGGATCAGGTATCTCATTCCAAGGAAGAAAAGAGAGGAGGAGGAGGAAGAGGAACCTTAAGTTTTGTTTCCATTAATGTATGTGCATCCAGGAAGAAAGACTGTGGAAGAGACAAGAGTGCTTGGACAACAAGAGCAGTTCCAGAGGAGGGTAACAAAGATACTCGGAGGCTGGAGCACCTCTCCTATGAGGACAGGCTGAGAGAGTTGAGGGTGTTCAGTCTGAACAAAAGGCACCAGTGAGACCTTATAGCAGCTTTCCAGTACGTAAAGAGGGCTACAGGAGAGATGGGGAGAGTGTCTTTATTAGGGAGTGTAGCGATAGGACAAGGGGTTACGGTTTTAAACTGTAAGAGGGGAGATTTAGGCTAAATATTAGGAAGAAATTCTTGACTGTGAGGGTGGCGAGACACTGGAACAGGTTGCCCAGAGATGCTGTGGACGCCCCATCTCTGGAGGGGTTCAAGGACAGGTTGGATGGGGCTTTGAGCAACCTGGTCTAGCGGGAGGTGTGCTTGCCTGTGGCAGGGGGGTTGGAACTCTGATCTTTAAGGTCCCTTCCAACCCAAACCATTCTATGATTCTATGACAAAGTTAAATTACGTGCTTTCACCTCGGTGGGACTGAAGTTAACCAGAGGGAAAGAAAAATCCCTATTAAGCTCACATGGAAGTTGCGTTGCCTTTCCCAACCCTCCTCCTACAGGCACACCTTAAGCCTCTCCATCCTCCAGGTGCAGCTACCTGGGTCCACAGCCAGGCAGCCTGTGATCAGTTCTCAGCGCAGGCACAAACTCATGGCAGGCAAACCAACACACCCCGAGCTATCATAGCCCCATCACCACAACTTCACGTGCAGCCACATAAAGGACCTATGTATAGAAGTGCCACATGAAAGATAAAACAGAGAATCATTTTAGCACACACTGATCTGCATCACATTTTGGGGGTATTAAGCAGTGTATTCAGGCAAAGCCTGAATCCAGATCCCTACCTAAGATTAGCTGATATAAATAAATACATCCTGCCAGGCAACTGAAATCAAACTCTTTTTGCTACAGTGACTTACATCAGCTGAATCCTGGCCCCATGTACCAGGGTGTTTATGAAAAAGATCTTGGAGAACATATAAAAATGCAAAATTGGTGTGCTACACTCATTTACTATAGGCTATGAAAAACTGAAATTGTATGAAAACTGATTCCCAGAACACTTGACACAGTTCAGAAGTACAAGGAAGAATTAGACAGTTCCCTTAGTGATGGCAGGCACTGAATACATTTGATAAAACAGTGCTGTACAGTGTGAAGTGGGAAATTGTAATCTCAGAGAGACAGACAATTCCACTGTTGCTAGCTCCTGATGCTGTGGAATTCATTTGTTAATAAGATATAGCAATTTTTCTTGTAATGCAGACCCCTGAAAGTGCTTGCATTTCAAGCAAACAGCTAATAAAGGCAGAGATTTATATCTGTTAATTTAACCCGCAATCTATCTCTGTCGGCACCATCATTATGAAATGCAACAATATGAGTGAACAAATGAATATCTTAACTTTGGCATTTCAGATGAATGTTATGTTGAAAATTGTGCATCTTTGCCTGTGAGATTTCTGGAACACTTGAAGTACTCCCAGCAAGTTATTCCATAAACTATCTACCAGACCATATGTTTGCTGCCTACAAGTCTGGGCAGGAAATGTCCAGTAGGAGCCACATCTGAAAGGAGGAAGAAGCAGCAGCCAACAGCGTTCCCATAACTAATCTGCATTTGCAAATGCCACATTGGAGTTGGCAAATGAAACATTTCAAGTGCAAATAGCTGTGAAGACATTTGTATGTAGCACTAAAACTGACGGGTAGATGCTGGGATTGTTTCTGTATAATTTTAGTGAAGTTACCTGGGTGCTGGTAGAACAAAGCCACTTTCCTAGGACATGGTGGGGTTTTTTAATATATAAAGACTATTCTTACATGGAGAAAGTCTGTTCCTCTTCTAAATGCTCATTTTGATGCACAACTACTTACGATAATTGTGCTCAAAAATCATAGCAATTATAAACACTTATCCTGTGAACAACTACAAGCATACTTCTGCAGGCAATATGGTCCTAGAAGTTTAAGGCACACGCATTAAACATGGTTATAAAGTTTATAAAAACATATGTACATGTTGTACATATAAGCATATATACAATATGTTTCCTTTATGAAGCAATTTTATCTTGAAACTGATTTTAGAATCCACTTATTTACATTTCAAGAAGCCTTCATCTTTTATATATTTATACATCATACTGTGTATTGTATGTATACAATTAGCAGATCACATGCAAGATGATACGTTTTCCAGCAGCAAATCGATATAAATAGTCTAAGGCTGGGATAAATCAACACCAAGATGAAACATTATGATCAGGGCTTGCATTTACAGGATATAATTCCCATCTGATGCAACAGAGTTTCTGAAATGTGTCTCTGTCACTTATCATTAACAGTGACCAGACATAACCCCAAGATTATGCTAACATAAGACAACATTCAATTAGCATACAGAGTGCTCTTTAATCAAAATCCCACACAGTATTAGCAAAGTTTGAGGACTATTTTTTTTTCCCCCGCCCTATTCAGTGTTTCTACTCTGTGAAGAAAGGGTTCCACTTCCACAAAATTTCCTTTTGAAAACCAACAAGTATCCTTTAGTGGATCAGCCATCAATAACGTATTCCTAGAGGAGACTGCTGGACCATATTGATGCAGTAAGTTTCTCTCTTCACCTACATATTCACCTCCATGTCACCCAATAGGATCATTAATCTAATTAATCTGCAGAAGAATTTCAAAATTGAAAGGCATGTGGGCTATGTGATTTTCTTTGTTGAATCAAACCATTTTCTTAGTAACATTCGATTCCAAAGGCCTCACGGATGGGTGCAGAAAGGCCTCTTTTGTCTCATCCCCTGAAAAGTTTCTGAGGTGGGAACCCTGGGATGGAGCACAAGGTCAAGGTCCGGGGCTCCCTCTCTGGGAGGGAGGAGGGAGCTGACAGCGCAGGTGCAAAAAACCCAATAAATAAATAAATCAGTAGAGCCCCTCTGCTCCCAAGCGAGGAATTATCTCTGGAGGGATATTTTTACAAATTGTCACTTCCAAAACCACTTCAGTTACCAAAATAACCCACCTACTTTCCCAGAGGACTCTGCTTCCTGCAGCTGTGGCTCGCCCCAGGAAGGAGTGGAAGTTTTTCAGCTATTTAGGAAAACAAAATAATTAACTATTCAGCCAAGTGCTTACCAGAGTCTTGAACCAGCCTTAAAACAACCCCAAAAGTTCTGAAGCCGTCTTGCAAGTGCAGCCAGGCAGTTTTACAAGCCTTCTTAAGCAATATTTTCCCCATTTTAACAACACACAGCTCATATCAGTGTTGAAAATAACGTCAGATGTGTACGTGGGGAAGCTGGCTGTGGTTTTCCTCAAAGGTTTGTCCCGTTGTGTCACGGTGCAGCTTTGAAGAGAGCAATCAGGAGGGCTAACACACACCAGATCTCAGTGCTTGGGATTTTAAAGTTCACTAAAACGCAAAAGTAATTAAAAACTACTCTGTTTCCAGCACCTGATCTAACACGTAACCAAGCGGCAGCACAAAACTTGCCTTTTCATCTATGTTTCAAAGTAAACACTTGTGACTGATCCCTGTTTTATCCTCGCCTCCCACATTGCCATATGGCTACGGATGTTTCAAACAGACATTATTCCAATAGCTCATTACTTCCCATCTTGTGCTGAAGAAGAAAAGCTACAGACAGTTTTGACAAAAACAGCAATTGCCTAAAAATGTTAAGTATCACAGTCTTGCGTCGTCTTAGACGTTTTTAGTCTGGTAACAAGGATGGGGCTTTAATGCCACACGTAGAGAAGAGTGAATCAGCACGTCTGCGCCGACTTCGCCGCGTCCCCAACAGTTTGCACTAGCGGAGGCTCTAATCCCGCCTGATTTCATACGGAACAGACATTCCTAATGTGAATTCAACACACGTCCAGCCTAATTAAAGGCAAGATCCTCTCATTTCAGTATGCTTCAATATTTCCTCTCTTAAGTACCACACAAAGGTAAGACCTCGATTCAACACGTTGACCACGGTGAATCTCCTACCACACCACGACATAGTCTGGAGGGAAGAAAACCTAAGAGTCATAGAATCATAGATCATAGAATCATACGGGGTTGGAAGGGACCTCTGGAGATCATCTAGTCCAACCCCCCCGCCGGAGCAGGTCTACCTAGAGCAGGTTGCACA
>JAOXNO010000004.1:30130181-30155713 GCA_028565335.1 Limnodromus scolopaceus
GCTCTCCAGCAGGTCAGCCCTCAACCTGTACTGGTGCAGGGGGTTATTTCTCCCCAGGTGCAGCACCCTACACTTGCCCTTGTTCAATTTCATTTGGTTTCTCTTGGCCCAACTCTCCAGCCTATCCAGGTCTCACTGGATGGCGGCACAGCCTTCTGGGGTGTCAGCCACCCCTCCTAGTTTTGTGTCATCAGCAAAGTCATTCACTGAGTGAATGAAGTCATTCATTGAGTCATTCACCCGTGGTTCAGCCATCCCAGGAATCTGCCAACTACCAAGCGAGACTTCAAAACTTGCACCAGGGGAGGTTTAGATTGAATATTAGGAAAAAATTTCTTCACTGAAAGGGTTGTCAAGCATTGGAACAGGCTGCCCAGGAAACTGGTTGTGTCACCATCCCTGGAGGTATTTAAAAGATGTATAGATTTAGCACTGAGGGACATGATCTAATGGTAACTTGGCAGTGCTATCTAAACTGTTGGATTTGAAGATCTTAAAGGTCTCTTTCAACCATAACAATTCTATGATTCTGTGACACAGACCAACTGAGGTAAGTTTTGTGATCATTAAGTGATTCCCCTTGTGCCCTAGTAAGTTTTGGAGAAAGAATGCTATTGACAGCTCCTGGTTGACTTGCTTTTCTTTGGCAGAAGGAAATTTAATAGGCACCGTGCTTTGGAGTGAACACATAGCAGCTCTGAATTTAACACGTTTCTCTGCGTTACATCCCAAGGTTCATCAGACCCTTCTGGCAAAGAGGAGAAGACAGATTTTATTGCTCCAAGGAAGAAGTAGACTGCTGCAAGCCATCGAGTTACTGCAATTCAACTCCTTGTTGGCAGAGCCACATGAAGCAACCGTGCACCTTCCCAGCTGCACCTCCCTGGGCAAGCTGAACATTTCCATGAACCTCTTGAGCAAATACATTTCACCCTGTCAAAAAGAGCTGGTCTGAAGGACTACACGAAGGCAACCACACCCCACCAACAAGCATCAGCTTTTTAAACTGCCATAATCCAAACCCTCTCAAACACTGTCACAGCCAGCTCAGGGCAATGGCAATCCAAGGAGAGTCCCAGGGTTCAGGTCTCCAGCTTCACATAGCAAAGACCTCCTTCGTGTTGATTTTTAAGGCTGGGCAGATTGCAGGAAGGGACGAAAAAGCCATGAGATAGAGGGAAGAGAGAACATGAAGTTCACCCTGTCTCATCTTTCTATGAGATTTTACTATTTTACCACCCGGCCACCTGTTTCATAACCAGATGGAGAACCAACATTAGTTAGTAGCAGGAGGTGGCCCTTCAGTTTATAATTAAGTGGTTCTGACTTTATCCTTTAGAGGTGAAGGTACATACTAAGTCATGTGTCCATCCATCATTTTTATAAGTGTCAAATAAGGCACTTAATTAGCTATGAAGCTTGCTAATGAATATCAGGCCAGCTCTCTGCTACTCCACACCAGCTCAGACCACCTTCCACTCCTGGCCTATCCTGCTCTGATATGACCCTGAAAACACCAGTCCATTTGCTCCGAGGAGGCACTCACCTACTGGAGGCCCTACTTCCAACACACATCAAAGTCTGCCAAGAGCCAGCAACGTGATTTCTAGTCCTTTGGCAGGCTTTATTGAAGAGCTCCTCTAGCAACATCTGGCTCACTAGACAGGCATCTGGCAGGCCACATTATTGATGAGGAACGCCTGGATTTTAAACACAACGCTTGATGCTTGAAATATGCCATTATAAAATATATACAATATACATACAACATTTTTACCATAGATATATGCAGACATGTATATGTGTGTGTATGTATACAAACAATCATAAGAAAATAATAATAAAAAGCAGTGCTTCTGTCTTTAAAGGGCAGAAGGCAACACACACAAGGAAATCCAAGTGCACTAACACAGAGTCAGTCCAACCTCAGCATAAAGGAATGGCAAGTCAGGCAACCAAAGCAGATTCACTCTTTTCTGCCAGATCAGAGTTGGGGTTATTGAACAGAAGATGATGAAGAATAAATGAGGGTTCTTATTTTTGAAGTACTACAGGAGGTATCCCAAATAATGCCTTCAAAATCATCCAGGAAGGACTTAAATCAAGATACCTCTGGTGCAAAAGCAGATATATTTCCCTTGCTAATACCTAGGTCTCAAAAAACGGGTTTTGACCATGATAGGACCAGCCAGGCATTTGACTTCAAAGTACACTAAGCTAGAGCCTGCCCTCAGGTTAGATGCTCAGTGAAATTAAATACAGTACTTAATCAAAAGTTAATGTCTGTGACTCCTCAAAAGGTCACCCTTTTTTGCATGCGTATAAGTTTTCCAAGTCAATGGCTTCAGAAGAAAGGACTGCATTCTTCTCACAATCGTCTCTGGCATGAGTTTCCATCTGAATTAAGAGCTGTTAATGTTTGTTGCATATGATATGTCAGTCCTGCTTAAGAATCTAAACAACTTGAAGAAATTCCACTCCCCGGCTTTTTCCCCTCATAGGAGATTTCACCTCCTTTGGAGAAGAAAGTGTGGTTTTGCTGTAACAATTAATCCAGGATAAAGAACAGGCTTCCCATATTTTATTCATTGGAGAGGCTTAAAGTTTTGTTGTTCTCTAATTTTCAGGATAAACGTGACATTCTTCCCTGTGATCTAGATTAATGAGCTTCCTGGGGGGTAGGACACTGTGGGACCTCTGAGTCTAGGTGCTTCTTCAGCAAGGATGTACAAAGGGAAGCATCTCCAGCAGAAGAGATGGGCATACTTGAAAGCATGCCAAGAGAGGAAGAAACCCAAGACACTCTCTTTTGCCGATACTAGGACTATAGAAACCTTCCCAACTATAGTTTGTTAAAATTTCCTGTAGAAAGGAAAGATGAGCAAAACAATCAAGATCATTGCTCTATAGCTACCCGAAAGGAGGTTGTAGCCAAATAAGTGTCGGCCTCTCCTCTCAAGTAACAAAGGATAGAACAAGAGCAAATGGCCTCAAGTTGCACCAGGGGAAGTTTAGGATGAATATTAGGAAAAATTTCTTCACCGAAAGGGTTATCAAACATTGGAATGGGCTGCCCAGGGAAGTGGTAGAGGCACTATCCCTGGAGGTATTTAAAAGATGTGTACACACGGTGCTGAGGGACATGGTTTAGTAATGGTTTCGGGAAAGTTTGGTTAATGGCTGGACTCAATCTTAAAGGCCCTTTCCAACCTAGATGATTCTATGACCTTTGGAAAAAGCTTCTGATCAGGTCAAACTGTATTGGGATTTAGGAGGGAGTGGAAGTCTTCCACAAGCAGCTCCATCCTCACTTCCCCTAGACAGGGGCAGAGCAATGTTATTTCAAGCTCTCAGGTTCAGTCTTGTCACATCTGCTTCATTCTGTGCAATATAAAGTGACATTACCTATGTTTCTCTACTAGTACATTACAAAGATGGAAAGAAAAGCTGTCTAAAACACTGGCAAACTCCCATGGGAGTTAGAGACAGAACTTCATAAATTGATGATATTACATACATAGGTTGACAAGAAACTTGTCTTTAACATCACTGTTTTTCTTTCTCTAGAAACTGGGAGAAACCAGCTTTGCTGTGTACCAAATATACTATCACTACTTATCTTTTTAACTTCCTAAAAGCTCAAAGCATAATGCATTTGTGCAATTTCGCAACAAAACCTGCTTAAATCCAGGGGTCATAGGGACAAAAGAGACAGATCTACATGTTGTAGGAACATGATTTTGTTTAACAGAAGCATGGAATAAATTTAAGAATTCCTGTCCCTATCAGAAAGCTTTTCTGAATTTGAAGTTCAAAAGTTCACATGAACTCTGTTTCCAGGAGCTATATTGTAGCTACAATTCTAACAATCTTTCTATTTGGAAATTTGGCTCTTTTTTTAAATCAGAAATATATAAATACATATTGTAGTAAATTCCTTTCAGTACATTACAAGCCTAAAAAAAATACGAACAAAGATATCGAGGGCTTAGTACTATTTTTTTTTTTAAATAACTAAAAAAAATAAATCCAGACAGCAGCCAGCTAATAATCTTATAATAACTTCGGCTCTGCATTTTCCAGCTCTTCCTCTTCTCGGTCACACACCAAGCACTGTTATATGGCACTTTTTGTACTATGAATTTTAATAAAACCAGCAAAAGAATTGGGAAAGAAGCTAATTTTTCTACATGCCTCTGGCAAACAGGAAGAATTCAAGAATAAGTTAAGAGATATCTTTCTACTACCGAAAATTCATTTTCCATAACAAGACACTGTCATCTTCCTGAGGAGCCTGTAATTCCAAGATAAAGATGAAAAGATGTTGTTTTATCATAATGACAAGTATCTGCATCCGTATTTATTTTGTGCTCCGACATCACCATACGGTTTGTATTGTCATGGTACATTGAAAAGTAGGAAAACATTTAGCTATTTCAATAACAAGGGAATAAAGGATAAAGTACCAAAGGGAAATAGCATGGCACAATCATTTCCGACTATCCCTAGGAAAGTATTTGACCCACATAGAGGGAATAGAGAATGTAGTTTGTTTCCTTGCAACTGCTTTTTCCATTTTTCAGTGGCCAGCCCATGCATTTTAATCACCAAGTGCTACAGCTTTCTCTGTCAGGCAGCCACTTTGCTCCAGCTTCATGAATAAAACCAGGACCGAAGCCAGCAAGCGTGGAGGGGGACGACAACACAGAAACTGGGCAACTAGTTTAGGGTGTCCCAGGCGCCCACATCTCACCCCGCTTGGTGGGTTTAGTGCTACTTGGCCACAGGTTCTGCAGCACATGGGCGAACACAGGGCAGAGTTTTCGGGTATGGCAACCCTGGAGGCGAATCTGGAATTTTGTCAAAAAACCCAAACAATAGCAGGTAACTCCTCCCAGTAAATGGCTTAATCACTTTTCTGATAAAATTCAGAGTGGCTGCCTTGGAAATGTCTTACTTGCCTGTTACACCGTTATATACATGTCAGATAGCATTATGTTAGTGGCTTAACTTCCCCCTTGTTTATAAGCTGTGCTGAGGTTATCTTTTCACCTTCTTGTTTAAATAAATTCCGAATGTGTCAGTATCAGTGCCTCTACCACAGATTAATAGAATCAGCCAAAAGGATAGCTGACATTTTTGTTGCCATAGAAACTGGTCATGATGTTACACAGCTTGTCTAGTTCCCATTTGCCATATATCTAGCCAGCTTCTGAACACGGTCCCCTTTTGTTTCACGAGGAATTACATTAAAATATTAAAATATAATTCCATCTTAGTTCAGTCCCCATTCTGTAGCAAAGAGGATTAGAGAATATTAAGATACTTCCTAAGGAAAGTGCAAAGCGATGATAATATTGCAGTGTGGCTTATGTGCATTCCAGATTAAAAGAAAAAGAAAATACAAGTGGAGTAATTTATCCCAGAGCCCTATATCCCAGTTATTCTCCATTCAAGTATCTCCATCAGCTTCAAATAAACAGGCTTTTCCTCACCGAACCTCAAAGTGGATGTACTTCAAATATGATTGTACAAGACAAAAAAACAAAAATGAAAAGACATTAGCGAAGATATTTTTTTAATACACCATCAACATTTTTCTGCATAATTCGTAACCTTCTCAGTGCCGCTATCAGCCTCCCTCTCCACAGAGGCATCGCAGCCTCGAGAGAAAACCACTCACATAGAATTAAGATGTGAAGTTTCAGCACTTAGCGATGCAGTGTGGATGTATATTGTGCCAGAGGGCACTGTACACTTTGAGAAAATGCAAAGCAACTCAAGCAAGAACAATATCTAAGGACTCCAAACCGTCATGGCCCTCTTCTACCTCTCCAAGATACACTAATTCTCCTTATTTTAGAGGAGCCCATTTGCCGATATGGGGATTAAGGTGAGAAAGAGATTTCAGGCAATTCATTTTCCCCTCTGAATGTACATGAAAAATCAGAGGGACAGCTGAAGGAACTGAACTCCATCGCACTGGGTGCTACATGAACAGACAGCAGCTCCTGCTCCAAAGGGACTTCTTCCAGCCAGAACAGCAGCATCTGAACACCACTCTGGTCACCCAGAGACATCCAAGCATATATTCTGATTCCTTTAATTTGCAAGTAAACAACTATGTCACTGTCACCATTACAAAAAAAAACCTGAAACACCTATCTCAGTCACTGCAATAATCCCAACACTGAGTTTGATCCTTATTTAGGGCACCAAGCACCATTTTGTTTTGATTTTCACTGTTTAGGTTAAGCACATGCCACCCGTTACTGCAGCCAGGGGCTTCCCTGAGCTGCTCTCGGGCGCTATGGTAAAGAGCACAAGTAGACAAGTTGCACAGAAAATCCTCCCCATTTTCCATACTTTCAAGTGTGGTCATCAAGAGCAGTTTCTCAGGGCTTCCCATTGCCACAACCATTGCGAGAAACTTCTGCACAATTTCTATTTTACTTCACCCAGCAACACACAAAGAGTCACTGACAGATGTCAGATATTAAGCAAAAATTTTGCCCCAAGCAAAACACTGGATGCTCAAGCTTCTGTGTGGCACGCCACGGCCTTTGACTCTGCAGATACTAATGCCTGGTGTCAGTCTTTTATTCTCCCTGCAGGTCATAATTATGCTTCACTTGGGGCACAGCAAGACCAAGCATGAGCTGCTGGAGGCTTTTAGAGGTGGCTGCAGAGGGTCCCACAAAGCAGCCCTGCATCTGCTGAGCAGTGCTCCTCTGCCCTTCCCTGGAATGGAAGCAGATGAGATGACCGCAAGTGCCTTACAGGGTTGCAGAAGAGCAGAAGAACTGCAGAAACATCCTTCTCCACGTCACTCCAAAAACGTTAGCCACAAAGGCCAGATGGCAGCTGATGCTCGCACAGCTCTACTGTGTAGAAACAGAGAAAGGCAAATTCATATGAGGTTTGTTGAACTCGCAGCTTCTCTGCAGCACTGGAACAGTCCTAAGAGCTGGTAAATGGGGTGGAAGGAGATGTTGGGACTATTGCCTCTTACCACCGCCCCTGCAAGAAGCCCAGAAAGTCACCCTTCTTCCTGAGCCAACCCAAAAACCAAAGAGATGTCCATCCTTTTGAGCAGCCCCGACAGGTACTGTGTCAGCTCAACCCCAATCCAGTCTGGAGTCACATTTTATACCCGTTACCCAATCATATCTTTCAACATACTCCATTCTTGTCATTTGTACAGAAGAGGAGTAAGAGGGAAGATGGGGAACAACGAGGCTTGTTGAACAATGCAGGCTGCAGAGGAAGCCTCTTGTTGTCTTGAATTTCCTGGGTCTGACGCTGAGGTTAATTTTGCATGCCTGGTTGCATCAGCATGTTGAGTTATGCAATGTAGCAAGCTGTCGCACTGTACAAAGCATGACGTATCATCCCATCGATGCATGAAATTAAAAAGATGTGGTTTGCTGGGTCACCCACAGATAAACCCAACTTGATTTTCAGTCAATCTCCTTTTAATTATATTTAAGCATTGCAAGATGGGGAAAAAAAAATAAAAAAGAAGAAAAGATCGTTCACTACCTGCTGATCCAATAACAGTAAATAATTCCAGCCAGTCAACTCTAAAAGTAGGTGCAGCAGTGTGGGTATTTTCTTGCTGGTTTTGAGGCACTCATGAAGCAGTAGTCATGATGCTTGTTTGTCCCACCCCAGCAAGGCTGGAAGGGAGCAGTGTTTCTGGAGCACCCGGGGACAGCAGGAGGCTGCTCTGGCTGCATAAGCTATATTTACCCTAAGCCAACCCAGAAACAGAGCTGGAGTGCTGGCGCCTGCACTAAGGCATGGTTTGGGTCTATCTCCTCATATTGCTGAGGTTGGTAGAGACATCAGGAGATCCCCTCTGCTCAGGGTTGGGTCCAGCTGGGTTTTGAGTATCTCCAAGGACAGAGACTCCACAACCTGCCTGGACAACCAGCAGTAGATAATAGTTGCCGGGAATGTGACGTTTCTTTCAGGCAAAAAGCATCCCTATTAGCAAAACCCTGGTTGTGAGGATCTGGAGGGAAATGATGTGCACCCCAGTGCTGGTCAGAAGAGTTCACAATATCTGATTTACAGTGACTACCACAGGAGCCTGCTATTCCGGTATGCCATTTGGCTATCCCTCCCTTACCCCAAGAAAAGAAAACATATTTTAGCATAATCAGAATCATAGAATTATCTAGGTTCGAAGGGACCTTTAAGATCACCTAGTCCAACCATCAACCTAACTCTGATAAAAGCCGTCACTAAACCATGTCACTAAGCACTACGTCTACCCATCTTTTAAATATCTCCAGGGATGGTGCCTCAACCACTTCCCTGGGCAGCCCCCGGAATACAAGCATAATCTGTTAAATCCAAACATATATTCTTGTAGCAACAGAGATGGCAGCAGGTCAGCACTCAGCAGAGCAGGGGTACTCTGCAGCAGCAGTCAATATATTCATAAAAAGCAACTCACTCTGACAGCAACCATGGCTTATGCTGTGACTGAGACAGAGTATGACCTGGAAAGACAGGACCAACTACAAAAGGTTAAGAAAACTACTGGAGCCTTAGGACTAAGCCAACTCACCTGATCTCTGACTTTGGGGAGATTCCCCATGAAACAAGGACAACCACCTAACAAGGCTGGAAAGCATCAAAGTTGCACTCAGCAAACACAAGAGATGTCACACTTGCCTTGTCCAAGCACCCTTGAAAGACAAGAGCTTGACACTGCAAACTCTGCTACCGGCTTCACAGCCTAGTAGAAATAGGCTGAAGATTTTAAAAATAATTCAGCAAGTGTCCAATTGAAGGAAGTGTTGAGGTGGGTCTGGATTCGGTTGAGTGGGTTTTTTCCCCCCCCCAAAAGAAAGCAGGAGGGAAGGAGTAAGCAAAGGGACAAATACAGCAAAAATTAAGATTTTCTAGCTCTTTTTGTAGTGAATGTTGGATTGGACTTCACCCAATACAGACAAAAGGTATAGTAGATTCATGCCTTACCTTTAGGAATATGAATTATTCCCCCCAGGAAAGGAGACAAGAAGTAAAACTTATCTTTAAAAATTTATTACTATAATAATTTTTAAAGAGTTTAGAATCTACTGGGTTTCACTTCGGGATGAGGGTGGGATACGAATGGTACCCAACGCTGATGTTGCCATGGCAACAACTTGTTGCTGGACGTAAAAATAAAAATGCTTTCTGTCACTCCGGGAATATAAATCAATAATCGCCAGGGTAAAATGGGAGTTCATTCTGCCATATTGTATTCAGATGATTTGTTAATTAAACCCACACCATTAAGGTCCATGTTCACAGTGAAAATGTGGTTGTTCCCCACAGGTGATATGGGCCCCTTGGAACTAGGGCAGCATGAGATCTGTGCATCACTTAAGTTAAAATGGAATTTAAGTGGTCTGCAGTCCACACATTTGCTTCTGCACAGTAGAAATTGTCTTCACCATCCATTTTTATGTGTAAGAATGAAGGGCCTTTTCATTTAATGATTAATGCCCTGTTCTGATAGGATCTAAAGCCATTAAGGAGGAAAAGAAAATATATACAAATAATATTATTAGGTGGCCTTGTAAAAAATACAGTAAACTATACACTGTATATAATAGATCTTTTCCCATTCTTAAACACACCACTGTTCAGACCAGTGCAGGCAGCAAGCCTCAGCAAAAACAGTTCTTGGGACTAACAGCAGGCTGCAATACATGCACAAAACTACCTATTACGTGCCTCTGAACCACACAGATCCCTGTGAAACTTGAAGTTTGTCCAGAAATGAATCGGAAACCAGGTAACTTAAACATCTCGCTTACATGACTTAGAGCAAACAGAAAAGTGAGTTGAAACATATAGCTATATATATTTATTTTTTCCCCTTCAGCAAATAAATCAGTTCAAACTAAAGAAAATATGAGAAAGCATAAAGCTATGCAGAATCAAAACTGCACCACATGAGGTGGCCCCAGGTCTGAAAGTCTCTCCAGACTGAAATTACAGGGGGGTCTGTTCCACCTCACGACAGAGAAGACACAAGAACAGCTTGAAGCCACTGCCACTTGCTCCCACAATTTGTTAGTTTGGCTTCAACCCTCCCCAACAGAGGCGGAAAACACCCCTCTTTCCCTGTGTCCTCCTAGCAGGCCCTTTGCTAATCATCATTCATTTCCATACCTCAAGTGGAGAGCTGGGAGGTTAATGAATATGCAGAAGTCACGTCTGCAGCCTAAACATACAGGAATCATTTCCATGAGTCATGTATTTATAGCAAGAACTTTCTATTATTAGAAACATAATTAGGGCCTGAGATTCATACGCACAACTCTAATCTACTTGAATGAAAGAACATGCAAGTACCCCAAAGCAGAATTTATCCTCCTGTATTCAGACTAAAAAAAATAAATATGCTGGGTCTTTGGCTTTTCAACAGGATAAAGGAAGAACACCACAAACAGGTTTAATGAGTCCTACAGGTAGCTAAAGAAATTAGTTCTGAAAGTCCTAGACTTTGTTGGCAGCAATGAAGTTTATAGAAAAAATTATATTGTTTTTACCATAACTGATAATCAAGAAAAATAGATTAATGGCTTTTAGAATAATACAAAGCAATAAAATATGCAGAAACTTATTAATGTATCTATTATGTAAGAGGTTGTGAATCATAGCATTTCTGTTCCAACAATACAAAAGCTTAAGCAAGACGTTTGGATTTCAATAAAACACATAAGTAGCATTTAATATGATGCAAGAGCTGTAATATGATAAAGTGTATCCCTGCCTTTCACTAAATTCCTTTATAATGGAACATTTCTCATTTCAATAATTTTATCTGAGATAAAAAAATAATCTATCACTTTGAGTATCCACTTTAAGGAAACCTAATAAAATGTTATTTCAAACAATGCTCATTTAGCCTCCTGCTAATGCAAGAGATATCACTCACTGGATGTTACAGCTCTCCTTTTCCTTCTTTTTTTAACTCAGAACGACATTAAATTTTGCTAATTTTGAATACGGACCTCAAATGTGGTCACTTCACTTCTGCCGTTTCCACACTAATAAATGCATTATGAGAGTTTAGAATGAATTACTAGGCAGAGTTTGACTTCTGACTAGGAATCTTATTAAAGCACAGCTTCAGGGAAAGGTTTTTAATGCAGCATAAATTGTCCTGGCAGTTTTTACAGATGGTGTGGCAGTTTCCCCCCCTTCTATTTTTCCCTGTCCAGTTTCAGATTAAACACGGGGTATTGAGCAGTTTATGCAAAGTGAAGGAACCCAAATCCTTCCCCTGCTATCCTCCATCTCCGTAACACTCATCTCAGTGTTCCCATTCTTCCATTTTTAAATACTTTCCCAATGTTGAACTTTGTCATGCAATCACATCATCTCACACCTTTATATATAAATAAAAATGTATTTGTTTTCACTGTAACACTGCGCTACCTCCTTCCCAGAAGCTACAGGCGTTGGAAGCAAGGCAGCCACGTAGGAAACAGCTTCAGCAGAGCACAAGAGCCTCCCAAGAAGTTCACCAGAGCTGTCTTAGAAATCTCCACACGCGTCTGGATAGGAAAGCATTTGGGAGAAGGAGTCATAGGTTCATCTTTAAACCTTGTACTTTCCATGGCCAAATCTTGTCTACGTTGATAACTACAGCAGCTTTCATGCTAATTGGTGAGATTTCCTTCGGGACATCGCCATTGGTTGTATATTAGTGTCAGTGCATGTAAACCGGCTTGTTTTTATTCCTGTGCCGTCTGTCAGCAATAACGAAGGTGGGAATTGCCAGGGCTGTCACTGGATTTGCTTCTGTGTGCTCTACAAGTGGTTATTAAACCCGTCTTTTCCGTGACACTCCCCCCACCTTTGTCTGTAAATTTGTTAGCGGATCGCTAAAACAACTGTGGCAAAATTAAATGGTACAGCTGAGGAGCAGAGGAATGGTTTGGTGACATCCATATCCACATTTTTAGTGACATAAAACCACCACAGAGAGGTAATGCAAAGCAAAAACAGCAGCAAAAAACCCCAGTAGTCTGGAGAGAGAGCCTCCACACCAACCCCCAAAGCCAATGACGCGATGAACTCACATTCTGCTTAGAAAATGTAGGATGCGAGACCTACCATACACAAAATAAAGAATTACCTGAGACTTGGAAAAAAGCAGAGCCGTACAGACCACAAAAAAACCACAAAGCCACTTTAATCCTTACTTTCAGGACTTTGATCTTCACCTCTCAGCTCTCCCCACCACTGGGGGCAAGTGCAGCCCTACACCTCTGGGCATTGCAGCACAAAGAAGTTACCCCCAACTCAGCACCAGTCCCAGTGCTGGGGGAGGAAGTCATTAAGTACGCCAGGGATTTACCTCTTAAAATCCAGAAATGCTGCTTATATAAATACTTTTGTCACAGATTTGAGTCATGCAATTCTGCACACAAATACTTCTACAATTCCCCCACACCATCAGAATTACACACCTGCCCTTATTTCACAGAACACGTGCATTTCTATATAATTATACTCCAAGAAAGTACATAATTTTAACAACAAAAAGTACCTTTTTCCATTGCAGAGTTGCTCCCACTCTCAGCATCCAAATTGTTAACTAATATAGTCAGGATAAAAAAAAAAAAAGAATTCCTATTATCACTCCAACTATTTCATAGCAACAGGTTAGTTTTTCTTCTGCCTCACACCCCCCAACATTTACAGGGGAAGCTACAAAAGCCCTTCCTCTTCACATAAGACCCCTCCTCTTCATATGAGGTCCTTGCTCCCAGGTGAGCTTCCCAGAAGGACCAGGGGCTACCCAGGTGTAGCTGAGGGCTTGCACCACCCATAAACCCCACAAACCGAGACTGAATTCCAGCCCCCACAGAAGTTGGCACAGCTGGTGGCTATTCCATGCACATGGCTTGGTGGTTTCGTTGGCAAACGATGCATGATTGGTATCACCTGTATCCTATCCAAACCTGTCAAAGTATCAACCAACAAATAATCCCCTGAGCTGCGATCCCCTTCGTGATCAGGGAAACAGGTTTGTTCCATCTTTGTGAATCTCTGATTTCTTTAAGGGGACATCTGAGTCCTCCTGAACATCTTTGACTAGCAGGCACGGTAGAGAAACCTCACTTTTTAGTTGCCTGCACAGATCAAGCAACGTTTGCTTCTTGAAGAACAAGACTATTCTCTAGTCTTGATCCTACTGAGAGCTCAAAGGAGACACACACCCATAGACCAGCCTCGTCCCAACTCATCCCATGTCACGACTGAACATTATGACCAGGAGCAGCTCAGAAGCATATCTCCCCAACTGCACTTACGGCATTTTCACATACGTGTTGGCTACAGGGTGCTTCTGTCCCAGGTGAGCTGAAGGAGTGACACCTAAGTTCCACACCAATGAGAAAGAAGACTGATAATTGCCCCAAACCAGCTCCCAGGAAAGCCCAGTCTCTGCCCAGAGTGCCTTCCCCTACCCAGAGACTCGCTACTCCAGCTGGTCTGGAGAGCACAACTGACCCAGGGCCACCAAAACCTGCACTGATACCTTCATACCCTGTGTCTCTTTGTGACGGGCCCTTCTCACAAGCTGCAGTAAGAGGATGTTTTTGTGGAAAGACTGAAAACGTTAACAAAGATTCAATCAACAGTTTAGCTTGATGTAGGAGACCTCAGAAGGGCTCAGAAGACCACTGGATATAAAGTATGCAGGACAACTTGAGACAACAACCCGGAAACATCTTCCATAATTTAAACAGGGCTGAATAATTTCAGTGATAATAATTTATTCAACGACTTCAGCCCCTTCACTGTCCATAAATTGTCTTTTAATGAGTTACAATGTTCATAGATTTATTATTTCTTCTTATTTATTTGCTTTTTTGGGGTCTAAAAATTCTTCACAACTAATTCAGTGTAGTCAAGCTACGCTAATGAGCTCTGTAGCCAAACAAGTCACATTTCCCTGTTTTGGTTCTCTGGAGGCTACGCTGTAACACTAAATAAAACCACATTGGGTTTCTCCTGTGGACTCTGAAAAATTAACTTTCTGCAACTCTGAATCCGGGCTGCTGGCTGCCAGCCTCAGCAGCTCCATCTGGCTCCCTTCCTTCCTCCAAGGAGGACCGGGATGACCCAGCAGCTCCGCACCGCACAGTCCTGCTGTCGCTCATGCAATAGAGATACACAGGGCCCACACTGGAAACATCTTCCAGTTGGAAGACAGATTTCCACCATCATCTCATATAACCTCCTGCTTTCAATTACACCACAAGCTCATCCGGTAGCTTCCGCATCAAGCCTGACTTGTGACTGCATGTTTTCCAGAAGGCTGTCCAACCTCAGTAGTGACATTTAAAAGAGATGGGGTTTCCAACAAACCTGTACAAAAGCTGTTCAACTGGTAACTGCCTTTTTAGCTACAAAGACATATGTAACCCAGCCTGGTGATGCCACGGCAATAAGAAAATAAAATCAACATAGAATCTATAGGAAGCGAAATAAAAATTACCATTTCCAACCATATCTTGCCTGGAAATGTTTTTTTTTGCTCTGCAGGATTTCTAGCATGGATATTTAAGGTAAGGAGATAAAATTCATATGCAAGTGTCTAAGTACCTATTCTATTTTTTCCAGGGAGCTCAACACCCACCGCTCACACCACCAAAAGCTGGTTGGTGCTCTCGTTGCAGGCTGATCTGTCTTCCTGGGCTGCTGAACTGGGAGAAGCTGCTCTTGGGGCTGCACAAGAGGAGCCACTGCTGACTCAGTGACCTTTCCACATGAATTCCTGGAGGGCACAAACCATATGATGTGCTGCTTGTCCCTTAGGCTATTATGCTGGCATCTCCACATAAACTTGGTATTGCAAGGTCCTTGAGGGACACGAGTCATTAATGGAAACCTGAAGGCTCCTAAGAGCAAATTAAAAGACATATATATTTCATGTATTCATCAAGAAACTGAAATATGCCTGTGCAGCCATGTATACAGCTTCTGCTGGAAGCAGGAGACAAATATTACCGGTGGGGACCCAGGCCCAGGTGTGCCTCCACATTTTTCATCCTGTCAGACAGAAGGTGTTACAGCCCTGTAACACCTTCAACTCTGCAAGTCCCACAGAGAATCCGGCAGGAACTTCAGGTGCGACCGAGCCAGCACAGCCTTCATGAGAAACAGCAGCGGCAGAGTTCGCTCTGTCTCCTTTTAACACCACCTCGAACCCCCTGCACCGAAGCCACACAACCGGCAGCAACTGCTGTGACTCCACGGAAACGGCCACTTAGCAAGCGGCAGGATTTTCCCAAACAGCTTAATTTGGGCCAGCAAACTAATTTCATGCACAACACTGAACTGCAATCAATTAGTATCGGCCACTATCTGTTATCAAACTGTGGATGGGCAGATGGCGTAGACGTAGAGATGACGGCTTTTGGCTTAGAAGTGGCCTGAGAAAGGCTCTTGCCCTTGAACATGCGGCTGCTGCTGCTGGGTTATCTTCAGCATCTTCATGACTGCTTGGTTCACAGACCTTAAAGTCACTTCCTGACCTGTGAAACTCTAATTACATCTCAATACTGAAGGGAAGGTTCAGACTGAGTTTATTTCATCAATGTGTGAAATATGTATTACATTTCCACTATTGCAGATAACCCATAATTTGTCTGTCTCAGCTCCAGGAATGTTCTGTACCCTTCAGCAGAGTCTCTGCTGGGACAGCCTCTCTCACAGCTTCTGCACCTACATTTCTGTGTGTACTTTTGTCCACGTGGAGACAGAACTAAGCTTGATTGAGGCAGAAGTACACCACGCTTGATTCAGTAACCATGAGTCATGTTCACACCCAGAATTTGCCTGTCTATAAAGTGTTTTCCTACAGTGCCTTCTAGTCTGCAATCTTGCCCCACACTGAGGCAGGAAGGAGGCAGAAGAAGGAGGTGATGGTCCAGACCCTGGTAAGGTCCAATCAGACACATCTTGGTAAGAAAATGCCCCATCACTGAGGCTTTCAGGAATCTCCTCCTCTTATCATCTATTCAGATTATCTCTACCAGACCTGCTCTGTTACAAAAGCCATTCAAGAAGAGAGGAAGCCTTGATCGTGATGCTGTGCTTTGAAGGAGATGGGAATGACAAGAACTGTAGTTCCTAGAGAAGGCAACAGAATAAGTTTACTGGGATGGAAGAGTAACATTCTTCAAAAATGGGAAAAGGAAATCTCCAGTGCTCCAGAACTTACTGGGGGTGGGAGAGTCTGTCATTCTGAGACACAAAATGCCCCAACATGGGACATCACACCTTGGCACTGAGAAGAACAGATACTTCTCTCATGCAACAGCTTCACCCCTGACAAAGCCACCCTGGGTAAACATCCTTGTTGTTCCTACAGGAATATTTTGTTTTCCCTTATGGGTTTTTTGTTGGTTTTGTGGTTTTTTAAAGGATCCTATTGTCCTGCTCTGTGACTTGTTGCCTCTGGCACATATAGAAACTTTATGCCATGGTTTTAATTTGCAGTCCCCAATGAATATACGATTAGCAACTGCATTTATAATTAGTAGTTTTGTCATTTAAAGTTCACCAGTTTTGAAGCCAATTATTGAATAAAAAGCTGTTGATTATTTTCAATATATTATTACTTTATTATGGCTCATTGCTTTAAAATACTTAGTTTAATCCTTCGCAGGTCCTTAAACACAAATATGGCAGCTATTAGCAACCTCTTCAGTCAGGCATAAAATTGTACCCACAGGCCTCATAAACAACGGAGTGCTTTGGAGAGATTAAATCAGTGTATACAGCTGCGAGGGAGGCCATTACGAAATACATTCTCATTCTGCCTTAGTGTTATTTTGTTTTGCCACTGCGCTCTTGTCAAATCTATCAACTACCTGTGCTCTCCTCGCCATAAATAAGAGATGTCATCGCACCAGGTCCATCCATCAGAAACATTTCAGTCAACATACAATTACATCCTGCAGTCTCCTGCTAATATACTAATTTCTATCATTTGTATTTCAAACAGGACAAGCCGAATGGCGCCGAGCGGAGCCGTGCAAAGGCCAGAATGATCGATCTCCTCTGCAACCAGGACAAGCGCTGCAGCTCTTAACAAAGTTTGCGTTTATGCAGTATAAAAACGGAACAGTCGTCGTTCCTGCAGCGTATGCTCGGGTCTGAACTTGGGAAAAACGTCTGGACAAGTCTGTAACACTCCCCTTAGCCTGGCAATCCCTCCTAAAACACAGAGCAAGATGGGCTTGTGATGCTCGAACTGCCGGCAGCCCGTTGAGCACAGAGGAGATACCTGAGGTTCTCACGTGCGTCTTTGCTGCACGTGCACCAGGTGCATCCCAAGCATCCCTCCAGCCGCTCTCCCTCTCACCCTCTGCAGCACTGCAGAAAACACAGAGGTGCCGAAAGCTGGGCAAGCCAATGAGGACAGAATTCAATATTTGTTCTGCTCCAGTAGTGCCTGGTGGAATTCTCCTCCCTTTCCCATCCACCAGATTATTTTCCCTAAATCTATAATCCCCTTGAAATCATCAGGTGAGCCATTTTTCCATTATATTCCTTACTCAAGATTGCCAAGAGCTCCCTGCAGAGCCAAAGGTAAGTGCGCTATTTGCTAAAGGACAGAACAATCTCAAACGAGGAGGAACTTGTATGGGAAGTAAAAAATACGACACAATTATCATGTAAATTATAGTGGCTGTTTTAAATCCCCTGCCAGCGAGACATGAGGTTATACCACATGTTTCTGAGGCAAAGGGAGAATTGCTTTCTTGCCTGGAGACAAGACAGTAATATTAGAAGAACAACCAAAAGAAAAAAAAACCCAACAAAGCAAATCCGTATCTTTGTGTAATAAATACTGGCACTACTTGACTGTTTCCCATGTAGTGCTTTCTGTATTGATATGCAGAGGTGCAGATCCTCCGGTGCAACATTTGTTGTGAAAAATTAAAGTAGCAAAAGCAGCAAAGGGAAAGAAAAACTTCTGTGAAATACCAAAAAAAGCATATTCTGCTTATTCTGTTTCAAGCCTGATTACGCCACCTTATCTAGTTTCTCTTCTCCTGCCTGCTCTGAAACAATGCTGTAAATGAGAGAATAAGTATTTTAATAAATAATAATATGAATTAGCATTACTACTATTATTATTATTGTTGTTGTTGTTATCTTTCCCATATTTGATGCACAGAAATTGACACTTGCAGGCATTTTTCTCCCAATTTCCAGGCCTGGTCCCTGGTGGGACATACAGCTCAGTGCCACGCATCTCGTTCATCTTGATGGACTTGCTGGGATTATCTCCTAGGATGTAAGTGAGGAACACAAAGGCTTTCAAAACCTCTTATCTCATCTCTTGCCCTGTTTTCCTTCCTTAACCTTTCACTGATTTACTCTGGTAAACACTGCACTTAGCCACCCTTGCTCTAATCAGTTGACATTAGATCTAACACCCATCTTTCCTTAATGTAATTTTCTCTTCACAAGCCGACCACATGGCATCAGCCAGCTCTAGTTGGCCATAACCAGCTTCTCTTTTTAATTACGCACCTTGTCAGCAGCAGAGGGAATTCAAACAGAGATGGTTTAAATATGCTTTATACATAATCCATACTTACAGCTAAAAATAAACTCCACATATTAATATATCATCAAGTACTTCATCAGTTGTGTATCACGTGATACCTTTCCTGCCTCCTCCCATTCAGGAGGGCCTGAAGAAAATTAGACTTGTGGCTCAGGATCAAATGCCAACCAATTCCCAAAGCTCAACACCTACCCTTAGGTAGTTAGGGATCTAGAGGGAAAAGCCTCATTCAAATTTCTTAAATTTCAAGCCACTCTTAAAATTTGGGGTCTGCCTGTGCAGGACACAGAGCCTACAAAATACTGTTTTCCAGATCCTTTGATCTGGAACTTCTTGAGCTACATACCAATTTGGGTTCATAATATATGTTTAAGTTGGGTTTTTTTGGGTAAGATACAAAACTGTAATATCCAACGAAAAAGACTGCTGTAACTTTGGTGTGTCCCAGTCTAATTTTGCTCATTTCAGACCAACTTAAGTCCTTCCTAGCTTTTTTGTTGTTCTCTCACCTTCATCCTAGGTACTCACTTAAATCAAACCTCGTTATGCTCTATCTTGTCAGTGTAATGAGAAATCTGAACCCAGGCTACTGTCACCCTGAGAGATCTCCCATGAGATGCCATCAGGTGGTGAAAGCAAGTCAACAGGTATTCAAATCAGCAATATTTTACAGTATTCCCATACTCTTCTTCCTACATTTATAGTTGGTTTTGCTGTGGGTTGTCGCCGAACGATGAAGCAGTAAGAAGGCAGGGATAAAACAGTCACAAAACTGAGTTTTCTAAGTGAAAGATAATAAGAAGGAAAAAGTCTTCAGATCTTATGCAGATACACTAATGTTAAGTCTCCAGCAGAGACTGCTGCTGGAGTCAGAAGTTACTGCCTGTTCTTACAGGTCCTATGGTCTTATGGATAAAATAATGGAAAACACATTATCGCTTCAGATCAGCTTTTCACCTCTCCAGAAATAACATCCTCCACTTCCTAAGATGCCACCACTCTGCTCAGAAAGTTTATCTGCAGGAACTGAAAATCTATTAATCAGTATCATCAAATGAGGACACTGCGCTGAGATAAGGGAAGAGTGAAATCCCATTCCACAACAATGAGTCAATTAACTGTATGCAATTTAAATGAACTTGGCATCAATAATGTTTGGGCAGAGCCAGCCATAGTCCCCACCACAAACAAGTAGGGTTGTTTGCAAAGACACACAGCACCCAAGCGATGCACTCCCCAGAAAACAGCATGATCTGGAAGGGAAAGGCTTTGGGCTGTGTTTGTTCCAAAACGGCAGCAGCTCAGCTTCTCTGGAAGAAATGCAACATTTCAAACAGAAGGGAATTTAGATGTATTCTTCTAGTGGTTCTGCTTACATGAACTCAGATGTTCACACCGCATGCTGCCATGGGCAGAAACATGGACCTTCTGTAACACTGCATTTCCTGCTAATGCACTACCAGGTCACTTTCTCCTTTTTCTTTATTATTTTTTCCACAAGCTATTAATGATTTATGTAGTTATTTCAGAAAGATCGAGCAATAGGTCTTCCTTTGTACCTAAGAAATAAAATCAGTATCTCTAAATCTACGCGCTGGGCAGGTCTCACATGGTCATGATATACACCTTGGGCTGTAGGACAAGGGGGAGAATGAAGGAAAAACACTTACCCAGAACAGACACACACAAAATCCCCCTGATTTATGAATGCAACACTTGGAAAGTGTTGAGCATGCAAATCAAAGCTGCCTTGGAGCAAGTTCATTTTGTAGCACCCACATTTGTATGGCAGGTTAATCACACTGATGCTGACACAGCAACATCAGGGTAACTTTAATAAAGGTTTTGGGCTTGCTTTTCTTTTTTTTTTTTAAAGGTATAGTTCCAACTTCTTTGGGTCCAAGACTTAGATTTGTGGGTGTGAGTTTTAAAAGGTAAAGGAATGGTCAGAAATAAGTGGTCAAAATGAGAAAAAAAAATCTAGACGTGATATTTCTCTGCGCTGTAGGATAGCCAAGTCACTGCAGCAGAGCATTAATAGATGAAAAACAGGATGTGAAATCAGTGAATTAAGTAATCAGACTTAAAGACAATCAGGAAACAGCACAAGTGGTAAAAAATAAAACCACCTTGTAAAAATCTTTAGGCATTAGTAAAGCAAGATGGTGCAGAATGAGGTAGGGAAGTTTTCTACACTGGTGCTTGGCATCTTTTTATGTATCTTACAGTATTTTCGCAACATGACGGGGTTTGGGTAGGGTCTGCTCAATCTCCTTGGTGGTATGTAATGACAAGTCTACACCAGTAATACACATTTTCTCTGCTTTACTCTCGATCTACCACACAACTGTGTTGGTCACTGGCATTGCGTTAACAAGCTGGTTCTATCAAACCCTTATGAGTCACCTGTAAGAGACTGTAAGTGCACAGAATTATTAAGAACAAACATGGTTGATTATGTATATGAGCATGCACACACATAGCAGTCAGGACTAAAATCCTGTCACTCAACATCTGTCCAGATGTCATCTGTCCAGAAAAGCAGAAATGTCACACAGCTGAGCTAAAGGAACTGCTACAAGAACTATAACCACCAGTTGGTCATCTAACCATTACTGGAAGGCACTACCACTTAAAAACGTATGGACAAGCTAGTGCAACCCCTGAGGACTGAAAATTAGTTTGTGACATATTTTGGAAAGATGTAGTAAATCCAAGAAAATTTATCTTATCTGAGAGGTTAAGACAAGCCTCTTTCTTCTAAGGCTGTGAGTGTTAACATCTGATATGGCATCAGAACCGCAAAAGGTCCAAAGAGTTGGAGTTCATTGGAAGCTTCAGAATCAGATTTTCCAACCACTGAAGTCTTAACAAATATATGCTCACCCCAATTAGGTCAGGTTAAGATTCCCAGCTTCTGCATTTTCTTTGTCTCTGCTAATTTAGGTCCTCAACACATCTACAACTTCATTTTCTTTAAAATATTGGCAAAACCAAACCTCAACAGAGGCCATTTACCATTGTCATTCTACAGAGAAGAAAAACACTTGAGGACATGAAGGTGGTTGCTGGTGGTGCTGACGTGGTGGTGAAGCAAGTCTCACGCTGTACACTTGCCAACACCCTGATCTTGACTTCTACAGTAACATATATTGAACGCATGATTTTGTCCAGTTTGGGTCTTACGGTATCTTTGGTAAGACTTCAAGAAAGGAAATGAGCTACACAGGCACGGCATGCAATAAGCACGTGATTCACCAGTTTGGTCCGATATACAATGGTAGATGTTCTGGGAAACTTCAGGTGATAATGGTCTGATTACTACATCCAGAGCCACCAACTGCAAACAGTTTCCTCATTGCAGTCTCACTGCTATATCTACATTAGCAAGTAATTTCACACAGCAGAAGTAAATCATTAGATTCAATCTGGTACTGAGGCTTCTACGGCTACACTGTATGCAGTTGAGGCACTCACTGGGGACTAGATTTAATTTGCTCCCCTCAACCACCCTCGCCCACCATGCATGTGGTTCAAAACTTATCACTGTTTCCGACCTTTATCTCCATTAGAGGTTGGGACGCGTTGCCTGGGGCCGTTTGTGCACAGCAAACAGAGCTGTGAATTGAATCAGCACACAATCAGTGGGGACAATGAGAGGACTGGCTTCACCGCCGAACTACTGCTCTGAATCCAAACCGAAGAGAAGATGGAGTTGCATTACCTACACTTCAACTAGCAAACCCATGGTGAATAAATTTACTGGCTCTCACTGACTCACTGGGATAGATGTTATGTTGCATTAATGCAGCTACCGCAACCATCCACTCACATTGAAGATATACAAACTGTATAAATTAAAAGTGAAGACCCCCAAAATTGCTAAAAACATGCCCTATGGACAGCGTTACATAATGCTGTATTGTACACAGAGTTTGTGCTTTAAATGAGGGGAAAATTAAATGATTCAAGACATTCCTTGCTATTTGCTGTACAGCCACAGGTTAGCCAAACACAAGATCTCAATTTGCAGCAGCTATTTTTGCTCTCGTTGCTTTGTATCACACATAAAAGAGGTTTTTCTTTAGCATCAGATGTAGAGATTCTATAGAACAATCTTATTATATAGGCTACAGGCCATGCTAGGATTTCTTTTTAATAAAACCTATCTCTTTCAATTAACTTGATTGGACGTGTTAATGTTTTGGGACTTGATTAATAATCCTGGGAGATAATTGTGCAAAGGTCCAGAGGCACTAAAATGTCCATGCAAATAGGGAATGATGGAGGAATCGTAAATGCAATCTATAACACCCAGCACAGCGGCAAGCCCAGAGCTGTCGCTCTGCTCAGCTGCAAAAAACAAACAGCCCATATGCCATAAGTATAAACTATCGCGTAGCTCAATCTATCATCTCTCTCATGCAATGGAACGAGCAACAGAATTAACACTCTAATTCCTTACTGAAGGAGTGCTATTATACTTTGGCTTTAATTAGATTTATTGTAAGTAAATCTCCCAACTAGAAACAAACTGGAATCCAGATGCGTAATCCTTTGCCTTCACCCTTCTCTCCAAATAACATTGGAGTCACCCAGCAGAGAATTTGCACCCCAAATACAGCACAGGCTTTGGTAAGCAGTGATTCCTCCTCTCCTGTGCCATAAGACTGACCAGGCACTTGATTAAAACAACCTACACCGTGGATGTCTCGTGTGAGCCCAGGTCTGGAGGACAATTTCTGCATCTGGTCCTTCTCTCATTTTCAGAGAAAGAAAATTTTCAGAAAAAAAGATGACTTTCAGAGAGTTATTTCTTAATCACTGTTCCCTTGGATCTGCTCCTGTCAACACACACAGTATAAAGAGCCGACAAACCAGGAGAGGGACGAAGGGTTGGCTGCTACTCATCCTCAGGCTCCAAAACAATTTGCCAAAGTCATTGCAACCCCAGTGATTCCTCCTTCCTTCATTTTGCAAACCAGGGTATCTTTTCTTACTTGAGGCCCCAAGACTTAGAAAAGGGAGAGAGAGAGAGAGAGGAAAAAGCTATGCTGGGACCAGTGCTGGGTCTTCCTGGAGAGAATCTTCTTACCGTAACTGGGGAACTATTACAACTTTCCCTTCATTTCCCAGGTTTAGGGGTTTGGTGAATATAAATTAACCCAGTGGCCAGATAGGCTCAATAGAGGTACTGCTGCATTTCAGTACCCGAACACGCTCAGCGGACAGACACATTTTCATCTTCAGTCACATCTCCAACTCCCATTGAGTATCATGGCCATAATCTCACAGATAAAGTGATAAAATATTTACAACTCGAAGGCTGCTAAATTTACTCCCCAGTGCCCACATACATCTTTTGCACAGCAAGTTCTTTCTGGCTTAAATTCTGCACGCTAAACCTTAATTACTGCTGTCTGACAAAGTGAGAAATTGGACAGGAAATACCATTTTGAAAAGCATCAAAGTGACAGAGGTGACTAACAACCATTTTCAAAAGCAACTTTAGGCAATATCTCAGATAAAAGAGTTCATAAATTGTTTTTCTTGAGCCGGAGCTCATGCTGCTAGTTGAACTACGAGGTGCAGAAACCTGAAAGTGACCAGGACTGGGACATGCTGTGTCCGGAGGATGTCACTCATGTTTGTGGTGTGACAACAAGCATACACCATGCCAGGCAATGCCATCATAAAATCATCGAATTGTCTAGGTTGGAAGGGACCTTTAAGATCATCTAGTCCAACCATCAACCTAACTCTGACAAAAACAAAAAACCACATCTCTAAACCATGTCACTAAATGAAGCCACAAAAGCCATAAGCCATCTTGACTAATGCATCTCAGATTATTTGCTAATGTGATGCACAAACTCCTCACCAAGCTGGTAACTCCCATGAACAACCCAGTGACCCTGCAGAAAGAGAAGCTGCAAAGGAATTCTTGTTACATCTATGCTCTGGTTCAGAAATTTGTTAATTCTGCACCTGGGCTGCAGCAAAAGTTATCTTGGAAGCGTTATCAATCCATCTACTGCCTCACCCAGGATGTATATATGGGCTTCTCCACACTCCCTCTGCAAGCAGAAGGCAGCAAGGCATGGGCAGGGGGCAGAGGAACAGCAGTCCCCAGGCTACTCACTGTGCCACATGTCTACCACCAGCAACCAGCTTTTGCCATTTCCTTCCTCACCTGTGTTCCCACCTCGTGGGTCCCTGGACCAGTCAGAAAGAGAGGATTGACCTACACCCATCCATAGAATCATAGAATCATAGAATCATCTAGGTTGGAAGGGGCCTTCAAGATCATCTAGTCCAACCATCAACCATAAAAGGCATAAATTTCCTCTTCTTCCTGCTTCTCTTTTACACTCTCTGGGTGAATAAAGGGCACTGAAGCCCCTCGAAAGCCAGGCCCTAAAGCTGGTGGCAGCTGGACCTCACCTGCAGAATGGAGCTGCCCGTCCATCAGCAGACATAGGGGACTCGCACTAAACTTTATTTCCCTTTCCCATTCCAGTTTGCATTTCCTTGCATTTAATATCCTGTGGGGATATTAAATAAACTGCTCCAGCAATAATTTTTAGTAGTCAGGGAAGTCCCTTTTCCCCCTACAAAAACTGTAGCTGAAATGCTGCTGTTCTTTTTATTTATTTCAATGTACTGGAGGCAGACAGCACACATGGAAAACCGTCATCTAATAAAGACTTCAAGGCACAGACTGGAAACCCAGATACAACTTTTTGCATTTTTCTCCATCAACTCTTCCACAGCAACTGCCTAAACCCTCATCTTGTACCTCAAAATCCTGAACACAAAGTAGAACCATAGAATCATAGAATCACAGAATGGTTTGGGTTGGAAGGGACCTTAAAGATCATTGAGTTCCAACCCCCCTGCCATGGGCAGGGACACCTCCCAC
>JAOXNO010000004.1:30155813-30179618 GCA_028565335.1 Limnodromus scolopaceus
TGAACCCCTCCAGGGATGGGGCATCCACAGCTTCTCTGGGCAACCTGTTCCAGTGCCTCACCACCCTCACAGGAAAGTAATGGAATTCTTGCTGCCCCCCAAAAGCCATGTACACAAGCAGAACAAAATCTAGGGGGGGGGGGTGTGTTATCTCTTAGACAACACAGCTGGGGTTATTTCACAGCCCTGGCCTTTGGAGAAAGCTAAAGGGGGACTCAGGGCCTGTACGATCAAAGACAGAATTTACCTACCGTAATTGCAAAAGACCGTATCTCCACCGATGACAATACGTGGTGTGTAACGCTCCAGTGAAGTGAGATGAATTGAACTCTCCCTTGGTAACAGGCCCTTAACCAGGGTCATTAATCACCTAAGTGTCCCAAGCACATCCACTGCCAAGAGCTCACTTTCTGACAGAAAGAAATCCAACTCCTCCTGCCAGCGGCTTAAAGGGAGGGAGGAAGGAAAAAACCTCTTTATAAAAAAGGGGGCCTTCTCTTTAGGAAGTTGGCAGGAGCCACAGCCTCAGAAACACACCTTATAATTGGGAGTTTTCACTCTGATTTAGAAGAGTTCTTCTCCTCCCTATACTTATCAGCTTTAGCTTGTGCAAACAGCCTACAACGGTTGGCCAGCATGTTTCTCCCTCCTAATAGAAGGTGGTACGGCTACAGTGACCCAGAAAAATACATGGCAAAAGCCCCAGGGAAAAAAGGACTCTCGGGAATTTCTAATTTTTTTGAAATTAGAAAATAATTTCTGATTTCTAATTAGAAAATAGATTTCTAATTTTTTTAAAATTAGAAAATAAAAGATTTGTTAAAACATTGCTTTTGCAGGAAAAAATAATTTTTCAATTAATTTATCACCCAGTTTTGGAAATGATAATCATCACTTAATACTGACTTTTAAAAAATTATCTCTGATTTCAATTTACTTACCGTTTAGACATACATACAAATTTTTATTAAAATAGCTTGAAAGGAAATCTATCACTCAATTGACGACTTTCTTTGTAAAATTCAATTTCCCTTTTCAGTTAATGAAAATATTCAGGCTTCAGCCTTTTGATCACCTGGTAAGATTTTCAAATTTCCTACTTTTTCCTGTGGTTGGAAAAAATTATTTCCTATCTCACTAAGATCTTACAGTTTTCTAATTTTAAACCATTAAAACGCAGATTTTCACTACAGTGAAAAGCAACATGCTGTGCTTCACTTAGGGCAGGTCTAGGCACTCTCACCACGTATAAGCACACCACTACTCTAAAATATCCCATTGTTTCAGCAAAAAGAAATCTCACGGATGGATCTTCCATGGCAAACAGCAGGAATAACAGGCGATTACAGCAACATAGAGATGATGGTCACAGGTAGAAGTATACAGCCACATTGACGTCAACTTTTTCGTAACGTTAGACCTGACTTAGTAAACTCAGAGAGTAATTTGGGAATTGTTCTGGATTAGATACTTCTAAGACGTGAAGAAGTCAAGGACTACAGCCTCGCAGACGATGACTTGACTTCAGTCAACTCTCCTGCGAGGATTGTGGCGGTACAAGGTGCTGGATCTGGAGAGAAGGGCAACGGAGCTGGTGAGGGGTCTGGAGCACAGGTCTTGTGAGGAGTGGCTGAGGGAGCTGGGGGTGTTCAGCCTGGAGAAAAGGGGGCTGAGGGGAGACCTTCTCGCTCTCTACAACTACCTGAAAGGAGGGTGTAGCCAGGGGGGGTCGGTCTCTTCTCCCAAGGAACAGGCAACAGGATGAGAGGAAACGGCCTCAAGTTGCACCAGAGGAGGTTCAGATTGGATATTAGGAAAATTGTTGACACGGAAAAGGTTATTAAGCCTTGGAATGGGCTGCCCAGGGAAGTGGTTGAGGCACCATCCCTGGAGGGATTTAAAAGATGGGTTGACATAGTGCTTAGAGACATGGTTTAGTGATGGTTTGTATCAGTTAGGTTGATGGTTGGACTCGATGATCTGAAAGGTCCCTTCCAACCTGGACAATTCTATCATTCTATGATTCCCACAAACAAAGCCAGCAGCCCCAGGTGAGCTGGAGGAGAGCACGGCCGCAGAGCTACTGGGCACACAACGTGAGGGAAGACCTCAGCTGTTCACTATCCCACATGTCCCACAACACACCGATTCCCATCCAAGGTCTCCCTCTCAGTGGCCACAGTTCAGTTCAACACCTCCTAGATACAAACTCAACAGTTTGATGGAAAACGTGCCTGTCAGAAGGAATGACATCAAAGCACACAGACTGCCAAAGGGTTGGTCAGGGAGGGAAAGGTGTCTCTGTGTGCGCAACCGGCACAACTTCTTGTTCTGCTGGAAACCCTCAATATCACAGCACAAAGTACAACCCTGTGATGAATAGCTCAGCACAAAGCACGTTCTCCACGGATTTGGTCATCGGAAAATGATGACACATACTCACTGAAAGTACTAATGGAAACATGTGCTTATTTTTGAAATTAAGAGTTAGGTTGTTATAGAAATATTTAAATTTCAGCCCAGGCCTAGCTAAATGGCTTTAGATAATATATCATTTTTTAATCTAAGAAAGGCTTCATCGATTATCCTGAAATTCAGAATTAGCTAGATGCATTTCATCTGACTCACTTGTCCTGTATTGTAAAATAATGATGTAATTTGTAATAAATTACTAACACTGAGTTTCAGCGGTGACAAATTGTTTACTTAATTCAATAAAATAGTGTCACTTTTGTAAAGTGCATAATCCTAGAGAACTCAGATGGTTGTGAACTGCAGGTTATGAAGAAAAACATTCATGTCAGTCCAACGTACAGAAGAAATAAGATCTGAAGCAAACTAACTGCATTCCCCCAGATTACTCTTTTGCACTTCAGTGTCACTCTCAATTTAAGTTTTTTCATTAAATCAGCCAGCCTGGAACAGGCAGGATCATTCTCGCTCACTGAGTCTAATATGACATGACTAACAAAAGCAGACATGATATGTCATAGCAATGAATGACTCATCAGACTGGGAAATTCAAAAAAATACCATTTTCCAAGATACAATTTTTGACCTTTACACTCTCCCCCAACTTACTGTACGCAGACCTTTTAGAAACATGTCTGAGAGCAAGAGGCAATAAAACTTGCCAAAGGAAGGAAAAGGACGGGGGAAAGGGATGGTATTTACCCACCTTTGGCCATTTTTTGTATGAGACACAGTCATCAAGGAAAGTAAAATCTCAGCTTTCCCGCATGTTTGGTGAGAAATTCCTCCTTTACAAATCCTTCCCTGCCGTCTGGGGCCCAGGACAAGTGATTTATCCTTGTTACCCTACTTTCTCCATCTCTATAATGAGGAGAAAGACACTTGTCTGTGTTATACGGTTTCTGTGACAATTCATTAGTTAATGTCCGTAAAGTGCTTTGAAGATGTAAAGAATTACTACTGATACGTTTTGCATTAATTTTTACATACCCAACCACCACGGTCTGCAGAAGAACCCCAGCTGTGCTAAAAGGAAAGAGCTATCACAGCTTGTCCTGGTGTACCCAACATAGGCAAAGATTAAGAAAAAGGGAGATGATTAATTGATGCTTACTTTTTCAGACTGATTTTGTTTCTAGTGGGGATTAAAGAACAAATCTTGCTACTTCTGTCTTTCCACATGAAGCCATTCTGAAATCAATGAGATTCTTGATCCGTTTACCCAAATAATATAGGATGGAAAATTAGAATCTAAGTAATTTTCCAGAGTCCTTGTTGTAATAAGTTACACTTTGATTTTGTTTCTACAACTTTTACTTATGGAATCTGCTTTAAAAATAACATCGAGAAAAATTTGGTAGGAATAAGAGCAAATTGAATTAGAATATTAGAATAATAGGGAGTAAATAGCCTACACGATACATTTTAATTTTTATTCATATAATAGAATTGTATTTTTCAGATGATCAAAGTATTTGTTTCATTATGTCTATTTTCAAGCAATTAAACCAATTTTCATTTAAACCGGTATTTGAAAGCCAAAAAAAATCAAGCAATCTCTGTTGTACGTAAATCTGCTCTGTTTTCCCCCACCGGACCTGCCGTGCAGTACGCATTACTTTTCCTTCTACTATGGGGTAGTTAGGAGAAGAAGCCGCCAGACAGCTTGGAAGTCATATCTGAAGAGATGAGAGAAGACTGTTAAAAGATAGAAAGGAAATGAGGAAAGATCTGAATGCCAGAACGAATACAGGATCTGTGCGTGTCAGGGAAAACAAAGATGAACAGAAGATCAGGGGAGGCAGTGTTGAGCCCATCAAGAACAGCAAGGCAAAAAACCAAAGCCTGAAAATAATAAGATGAAAAAGGAGCAATGACAGATCCGTGCTGTGTTAAGTGAAAAATAGGAAGGAAAGAGATAAGGAAAGATTATTAGGAAACCTGAAGAAATCAATGATGAATTTTCTTCCACCATTTGGCTCTCAAACCTGTTTGAAATGTCCAAGAACTGAGATTTTCCCATTGCAGAAAAAGGAAATGCTGGGAAGAAGGAACGTGAGTGTGGGAATGAGAAAGTTGGAGATGCGCTGCTGAGCAAGTGCACGGCAGGTGTTCTTGTAGTGATGGGAAAGAGGCCTTGAGATCAGTAAAACAATGTCCTTCTATGTTGATGTGTGTGTGGTGTGTAGCAGATAGCAGTGTACCGAAATAGTATTGTTTTGTTAGCTAGGCGGGATAAACATTTAAATGTAGCCAACTGTATTGCTCACAACGGTGTATGGACATCCACTCGTAACCTATCTGTGTAAAGAGCACAACGCGTGATCAAAAGACAGAAACTATATATGCTGGAAAAGTGAAACAATAAACGTCTTCGCTTCACCACATAGCGGAGTCCCTGCCTCAGTGCCACACATGAGTAGCAGGGGTATGTACTGAGTTACTGCTGGAACAGGGATGTGCTTGGACACTTTCTTTGGACCAGGGAAGCACCACTGAGAGAGAAGAGCAGAGCTGGATTGTCACTTCGGGAGACAGGGCAGCTGCTGTTCTCAAGGTGACCATACAACCTACTGTCCATGGCCCACCTCACCTGAAGCTTTTATTTTGGAAAGGGAAATAGGATAGAATCATAGAATCATAGAATTGACTAGGTTGGAAGAGACCTTTGAGATCATCTAGTCCAACCTAACTCTGATTAAAAAAAAACCAAAAACCAACAGGGGATGTCACCCATGGAGTTCAGTTGAGGGTCTTCCCCTGCTTTTGAGCTCACTGTGAAGTTCCCCACTAGAAGCAAGTCTAATGGCCCACTCTAATGTCTAATGCACTCCAAAGGCAGCAGCCAACCAGGGAAAAACACAACACAATTCCTTCTCTCCTGCCTTCTTCTAAAACCCAACCTTCTAGACACAGCTTAAACACCAATGCCACGGGAGGCAGAGAAAGCTTTGCCAGCCTGGCTTCCGAGAGCTTCTGAACACCCCCCTCGCTTGGGTACATCAACTAGAGATGCACCGAAACTCAGTCACAGAGTTAATGTTGCCATAACCCAACACAATGTATGTACCTAGGAAGCAGGTAGTGCTCAGCTTAACTTTTACTCAGATGCACAGGACCATTCAAGGAAGGGAGCTTTCGGGGAGAAGATAAAGGAGACACACTGCTCACACCTCTATGCTACCTGCAAGATTTCTGCTTTTTCTCCCCTTTCCTGTGCAAACTGAGAAAAATACCTGAACCATTACTATTAGTGCAACTGATAGAACTTGAGTGTATCGGCTCCATTCCTACATATGAGTTTATATGCAGATAATTTCTCAGCTTATCTGGTTTAAGCTAGTAAAAAACACATGAAAAAATTCTAATTTCATCCATATATATTAAATCAGATCCTAATCTTTCCCTCAGCAATTTGATTTTTAGGAAATGATAAGGAAAGCATTTACAGTAAGAGTGCTTTTCAATAAATCATCATTAATTATACATGCACACTAAGTGCATCAAACAAGTTTGGGCACACAATTAGGTAACTAATTGCACTGACTCGGCAATTCCATACTTAAACGGACTTACCTGCCCCCAGATCCACCTGATCATTTCTGGGGGTTTATTTAGTTGCACAATGGCTTCTTTGCTATTAAGCACCAACTGTTGAAAATTTTTAAGCGACTGCACTTCCATGCCTAATTAATCATGTAATTGCCATCATTATTTGGACACCTTTTTGATAATTTAGCCTTTGCAATGCTTCAATTGTAAGAAAGGCATATGGGAGAATTGGGAAGTGAGTGTTGCAGCCGCGCATAATTGGGTGGGTGCTCATCTCACACGGTGCGTAACAGCCTGGGCTCTGACATAAGGAATTCCTCATAAGGAATTGAATCATTCAGCAGCTCTCAGGGGATGCTGGACACCTCTCAGGAACCCCTTACAACTCATCCAACACTGAAAATCACCACAGTTTCATAAAAAGGACATCAAAGTACAGGCTATTGCTCGACATTAGTGCACACACCTCACCATTTACACCAGTTTGATTATAATTGCTCCTGAAGACCTGGAACAACCCAATATGGCCCAAACAGCATTTTTTCCTTGGTTAGATGCTGCCTGTGCCTTCCCAAACATCTTAAGCTGAACAGAACAAAGCCCATCTCTTTCTAGCATGACCGTGTTTGGGCAGGGATCAGTGTATCCGATAACGGCCAACCAGATCCATACGAGATTGCAGCCTGGTTATCCTCTGGACAGATAATCAATGCTTGTGTATAACCAGCATTTTACTCGTGCTGTATCTTACTGTGCATTACACATTTCTAAGCATATACATAAGATAATGTGTGTACAGAGGGAATATATACCTAGCCAAACTTTCTCCATACTCAAACCTGTTTCAGCAACGAAAAGGAGCCATTAACTTTTGTTTCTTCCCCACCATTTCTCTTTTGTTCAAATCTCCAGCAAAGCTAACAGCTGAAGTGCAGGATTAAAGGAAAAGCAACATCTGTCTTGGTGGCACTTCCAATTTACCTTTGCAGACTCAAGGATTTCAATTGAGGTTTGAGAAACCATCACCACTGTTTGTTGGTTTGCGATTACTCAAATGCAATGCAAAAATTCTGACTTTCTGAAGTTTTTCCACCTCTAGGTTGAAATCCCATAGATATTTTCCAACATTGGCTACTCCAGAAAAGTATTAAAATAAAATTCCAGACTTTTGCATTATGCTTGCATTGGACACAGGCTGCTACAAATACCCAAGAGCACTTCTGATGTTATATGCACAATATCAGCAGCTGTGCGTCAAAATTAATGTCTTGTAGTGACAAAATCAACAATGGGATTTCTTTGGAAATGAGGTATTTACCAGCAGAGGAAAGGGCACGCTACCCTTTTTATTGCCTATTTAGAGGAACTGATTAATGTTTTCACCAGCCCCTGTGTGCAAATTCCACCAAATATGATTTGCATACGTGTGGATGTGAGAGGAAATATTTGCAAAAGATTCAAAGAGCAGCATCTCGGTCTAATATCTAAAGGGGTTTTTTTCTAGCATTTGAGGCCCATCTCTGTCTCCACAACAACTGAAACTATTTCCTACTGATGCAGCAGTTTAACAGTTTATTCTCCCTGATGCATGCAATAAATACAGCAGCTTCAAACCTTTTAAAAATATTAAAGGTTTTACAGCTAGATGTGTGACAGCCTTGATTAATCCCATACAGCCAGCCAGAGTCAACATGTGCAGGTACCTGCATTCAGGACTTTCAAAGTTCTAAGAGTTTTCTTTGATAAAGGTAAAGAAGCTTTGTAAAATACGGCTTGTGACATGCAGCACTGGCAGAGAATTTTAATGCTGCAGTAGATGCTATATAGTTTGATAGAAATTCAAATAAAGGGCTTGTATGACTGAGAACTTTTGGTCTGGAAAAAGAAACTAGAAGACAAGGAAGAATGAGCCAAAACAGAGTCGGTGGGTCTACCCAAGCATCACTTAATGGGTATCTACATAATTTCTCACCTAAAATTTAATGATTCTTCAATGCAAAAAAATAATTCTAAAGTAAAATCAGTCTCTAGGGCTCTCAGGAGTCTATTAGATGGTTATCAGACAAACGGCACATGAAGTGAAAGCGATAACATGTAAAATCTTGCTCTTTGGATCATAAAAATAACTCCTCAGTAAGCACACGCAATACAAGTAGGTGATGAGGTATTACTGTGGTGTGCCTGGTACATGGACCCAAAGCGGTACAGCCAGCTGGAAAACGTGTAAGGGAAGTCAAACGTCCATACAGATGGCGTCGAAGCAATGACTCTTCAAAAGCAGGGGAAAGCTGGTGCTCTCACAGCAGGTGCCTCGATGCTGCGAAAAGAGCTGCTGGAGCGGCAGGAAGGCCGGTGGGATGGTTTCAACTAAAGTTACAAATCAGGCCAGCATCAACATTTGCTGTTAGCACTTGTCTTCAGAGCAATTTAAAGAAAATATACTTAGTTAACTGAGTTAACACATACCTGCCCCATCCCGTTCTTGGCAGAAGAAATCAGGAACATTGGCTTTTGGAGCACAGCAGGGACTAACTTCCTCGGTCCGATACAAACCCTGAAGATAGGATCTATTTCACACCCAGTTACCTCAAAGGCATCTCACTCTTTCTTTGGTACCTGTGCTGTGGCTTTGTGCCGGATAGCCAAAATAACAAAAAACTCTTCCACGGCTTTAAATTCAGAAAATAAAAAATTTAAAAATTGAGTGGGAGATACCTCCCCTGGAGAGACCATGGGGCAGGCTGTTATACGCCAGGTCCAGCTGGATTATGATGACAAATGGCAGAGGAAACCTTCTTGTTCACCCAAACAAAGATCAGCTACTATCGTTTTCAAGTTTCCATAGCAATGTGATAGTCCAGCATAAGCAGAGCTCGGGGGAGTATGGAGAAACAATACAGTTCAATTATCTCCATCATTTCAAATGGCTGATTGGGGTAGGGGGGAGCCTTAGGAAGCCATCCCACTTTCAAGAGAAGAAAAATAATCTCGTTATCTTTGGTTTTTTTAATTCTGTCAAAGATGGCCTAAATTAGGGAGTGACAACTTGCAAAGCAGGAACATATTCTCTTCTTAAATCAGGTCTGGAAATGCCGTGAGATGAACTCTGATAATGCAGCCTGCAAGCCCTGGGAGCCAAAGCTGTGCAAAATTGTTTAATATGGTCAAATCCTTTAATCCTCATATCTGCTGATGCAGAAAACAGAATATTTCTGCCATTTATTACCAGAAACATTATTTTCAAACTCCATAAATGTTGCCTGAAGATCTTATGCAGCGGAGACAGCAGAGGCCTGCATTTCCTTCTCTGGACAATTTTGATTCTAATTTATTTAGGCACAAAACAATACACATAAATGAACAACTGCTGATTTTTCTTCATCTTCTTCAACGATTTATTTCAAGAACAACTCTACGCCTTTTCCTCTTATTCTTTACTATCTGTGGAGTTCAGGAACTTGAATGCCCTGAAAAACTTGGGAATTGATCAGACTTGTAATGAAAAAGGATCTCTCTCTCTCTCCCATAACACAGGAAAATAAAATATCGTTAACTCTGCAGGGCAGTATACTGAAGATTGATCAATCCCTCTCTTTTCATACCATCCCATAACACAAGAGCAAAAGGGTCAGTCGATAATTGCCAGTAAATTTGGAACGAATAAAAGGAAATACTTGTTCACACAGCCAGGCTGAAGAATTTCCTATTACGGAAGGCCATCAAGTCAAACACTCCAGCCAGATTTTAAAGAGGCAAGAGGAATTTTGTGAGCAACGATTTCTGCGCTGAGGGATGGGATAGAGGGCACAGCACCCAAGGGAGATAAGGGAGCAATAAGGTAATGATGATTACATTTCATGCTTCAAAGCACGGAACAACAGGAGTCAGGAAGGATGCCCGCACCCCACGCTGCGCTCGTTGGCGAGATGAGTTAGCTGTAGCTGCAGGTACGTCCTGCTCAGACACCAGCACTGGCCTTCTCAAGGAGAATTGAGTTTGTGCCCAGAAATCAACATTTTCAAGAATGCTCCACTCAGCAACATCCCAACACAGAGAGCAGTCAGACGGTTTGGGGCTCACTGAGCTGTAAGGGGTTGGAGTGGAGCAAAAGCCCTGCTTCAAACTCCCACTTCACACCAACCAAGCCCTGTCACCCCCGTGCTCTGCTCCACGGGACACATCCTGCACTCCTGCCGTACTCCGCTGCTTTTGAACCCCCTTCCAGCACAGCCTACGGGTTGTAAAAGATACCGATATAACGAGCCAGTCGCTACAGGCGGCTTGTCATCAGCCGTGCTTCAAATTCTTCGGAGCAAGAAGCATCCCAGAGGCAGGAGGGTTTGCACTGCCCCTTGCAGGGACGTGGCTCCCCAACTGGCCCGCGGGGCAACCTGCCACACCGACAGGCACGTCTTTGTGCTTTCCACCGTGATAAAGCTGCTGGTGATAACGCGGCATTTAATCCATCCTTAAATAGCAAAGGTGCTTTATGCCTTTGAAAGTTTCTCTCTCTGCCATCACTACTGGAAGGCAACGAGCCCCTTCATGGCAGATGTTTGGGGGGATTCTTGCAGGTGATCAAACAAAATCCTGCAAAATAACTGTTTATTTGCTGTCAGCCAGCTCCGTATCAGAGGCAGCCTGGCCCGTTAACAAGCCAGTCAGCGGCGTTTGCTTCAGAGACCAGAGCCCAGATATCGGCGCGCAGGAAGAAGTACATAATTTGTCCAGATGCAGCAAGGAACCGAATGACTAATTCATGAAAGTGCGATTGATTTTGATGAATCAATGCATTACAGGATCCAGGGGAGGAGGGGGGAGGCACCGGGCATTTTACAGGCTCAACTACAGGATCACACTTTGATCTGAGAAACAAAGACAACCTTCTTCTGTATCAGAAGGCAAGCCCTGATATTTTTTTTTTTCAGCCAAAAAGTGGCTTCCCTCTTTTAACAGACAAACATCCCCTGTCCGTACATTTCGCAAGGTCCAGACGCTGCAAATTCAACTCCCACGGGTAACCCCATTCACATCAGTTAAAATACCCAATTTTTAAGAATTTCACCAGTGACTGATTTAGAATCTGCCCCCAACTGGCAAGAAAAACAGTTTTGATTGGAAAAAAAATACCTACAAATCAGAAAAAAATAATGTAAGCTGTTAACATATTCCATCCCTGAATTGTTAGGTTTTAAAACAACCTGTTTCAGAGGGAAGCATCTGAAAAGGAGAAATACACATTTATATTTTAATGGAAAAAAGCCAATTTTCTAGAGCAAGAAAAGATAAATGAGAAGTGCCCCCATTTAAGTAAAAAGGAACAAGAAAATCTTTGCTGTCCCCGTACTTCTATTACAGATAAGTGGGAAAGCAAATACATTACTGGCTTCACGTTTCAATCACTCATTGTCTATCAAATTTCATAATATGCACTTCCTCACTGTTCTCTCTCTTTTTGCAGATCATGAGCAAAACTGAGACACTGCCTGGTTAAAGCTAATTCAAAATCCGTCCTCTACTGGGATACAAATACATTTCTGTGTATATTAGGATAGGGAAAGTTTATGGCGGGTGACTGACTCCAAGGCTGATTTAACATTTGCCATCAGGCAGAAATGCACATTCACAAATGCACTAGGACTAGCAAATTGCTCCCTGATTTCTATTCCCCAGGCACCAGCCTGCAAGGAAAACTATTTATGTGGTTTTTTTCCTCATATTGATATACAAAGTAGTGGTAAACAAACTCTGATTCTCTGCACTGTATTTTCCATTGTGCCAACCATAGGGGAAATCATTAGCTTTGACCTTTTGGAGGAAAGGACAGAAGGAGAGGTGGATTTATCAAAAAAGATATTTTACTCCAAGCTCTTTCACTTAGCTCTTTAGTCCTCTGAATAGATTTTCATGACCCAACAAGGCCTTCAAGTACCTGTGGCACTTAAAAAATGCTCACCTCTACTGAAGGTGAGAGCAAGAGTTTACGCAGGCTTGGTGAGCATCTTCTCCTCTTGCAAAAGACAATGCGGTCAAGGAAGAAAATCAATCTCTGCTCTAAAGCATAATCATGATTTCAACTAAGACAGACGGCACGGCAATTGAGTGTATGTATTTCAAAACCTGCCCTTTGATATCTCCTGATTATTTAACCTGGAGAATTGAAGGAAAGAAGTCAGAGAAAACCTGCATGCAATAAAAAGAAATAATTATTTTTCTTATTCCTAGGCACACCAAACCCTCGCAGAAGGCTAAGGGACATGCATGGGTCAGAAACCGAATTAGCAAATCCTTGTTTCTAAAGAAGAATGCTTCAGGAGAGGCTCAGAAATGAACACCTTGTGTACAACTCCAGCCCTTTCAGGGTCGCTTCTTATTTTTTTTTAATAAAATAAACATTACCAAGATTAAAAATGTTCCTTAGGCTCCAAAATACATTACTTACCCCGAGGAAGTGGTCTGGATCGCTCCGAAAATGAAACTGAAAATTAAATGCCTAGATCATTCCTCTGCTAGCCGTGCTCATCACACTGATGATTTCAGTGGTGGCTTTTCTCCTTTCTCCTCCCCACCTCCAGCAGTGAAGCCCATGGAGACTCCCCAGAACAACCATCAAAGGCACAGCCTTGCTGGGCGAGCAGCAGGGCTGCAGTGATGTTCTCCCACAGGTACTGCTCGAGCCCTGGCTGACCCCACCGAGCTGTCGCGTGTCCCTCCTGTTGGCGTGCCAGCAGCACGGAGTCTTTGAGGACATGCTGAAGGCTGGTAGCTCTCTGATGATGCAGGTTCCAACCTGACCTTTACAATTATCACACATACTGCGAGCTGACAGGCAACTGTTGGCTGCAGTCACTGATTTGCAAAGCAAGATGTCCAAAGGATTGAAGCATATTTTCCTCTAATTAAAAAAAGGCTAAAATCCATGCATAAACCACCTGAAATTGGAGCTGACAAAGAACTACTGAACCCCAACGTGCCAGGCAGAAGCAACTGTAATAAAGTACTGAAGGCCAGACTGAAATTCAGTCTATCTGCCTGTACAGGGGACAGGGACAGCTTTTCCAGCCCTGTACAAGCTCTCCAGGTCTGGGATGAGTGAGGGCCATGTGCTCCTCATGAGTATGGCTCCTCAACCCAACCACATCTTCAGAGACCAGATGGAGCAAGGGTCTGCCCTGCCTGGCAGCCAACACACCTGAACCCAGGGGGGAAATGGAGAACAGAATGTCGAAGGAGGTAATTTTCATTCTCTCCCATGATAGGATGGCAGGTCTGAGGGAATGACCACATCAGTGTGAACACCCAACACCACAGCAGGAAGAGCGGTGGGAGGAAACAGAAGGACGCTGAAGACAGAAAAGATGTTGAGAGAAAAGCCACTGTGATGGAGAGAACTGAACCATCTCCCTAGAAAATTAAGAACACAACCACCAGAATGAGCATTATCAACAGCCTCACTGGGAGTCCTGCAGTGGAAGCGGTGTGACCCACCAGTGCTACCAGGTGGAAGCCACTCACGTTGTGTGGCCTCCCAGAGATGATTGATTTGTATCAACAACCTTTCATCCTCACCTGTGTTTAATAATCCAGATAAATCCAGCTCCCACCTCTGCTCAGGACCAACCTTCTCTGCTCCCCTTCCCATACCTTTTCCCTGCCCTCCCTTCACCATTGTCCCAGTTGAAGGACAGAAGCTGGGACAGGAAGAACAGGAACAGGCACTGAGTGACAGACAGGATGCACAAACATAACTCACTTCTGTGAAAGCAATTAATGGCACTCCTGAAACATTTTTCTCTGTAAGAGACATTCAGATTCAGCCAATCTGTCACAATCCTCCGTTTGTCATTGTCATTTTTACCATTGTCGCGTTATTTGATGCTATTAAGCAGACAAGAGCGAGTCGTATGAACAACTGAAATAAGCATAAGTTGATAAAATAAATTAGCTCAGAAATTTGTATACAGAGATATTAAGCAAAAAGCAAAATGATGTCAAGGTTGAAAGATTTAGGAATTGAATTTTAACCAGCCCACATGTTTATGGCTGATCTCCTGATGAATATTTTATTTTTAATAACCTTCCTATCACATTCACTAAAAGGTCTCACCAAGGATGGATCAGCAAACAAATCTGAGGGGGAAAAAAGGCTGCTCTGAAACATGAAACACTTTCAAAGCTCAAACTCCCTTGGGAGTAAGAGTCAAAAGGAACAAAGACAACTCTTAGCATGAAAAGGGAAGATGCAGTATGACTAAATAAAAGGGTGATATTTGATAGGTACAAATTAGATACGTCTCCTGCTTCGTTCCTGCTGCTTAAACACGTCAAGTCCATATGCAGATTTACCAGAATAAACATCTCTTACGGAATGGGCAGGGGCTGAGACTGGGGCCTAACTCTGAAATCAAAACCTTTCTGCCGGTTCTTCGCAGCTAACCCGCGCCGGAGGGCTGGGGACGCGCCGTGGAGCACATCACCTCTGGCGCTGACCACCGTCCATACCGCCACGGGGAGGGATGCTGTGGTAGTCGGGAAGTCTCCCCACACACATTTATTTCATCAAAAGATAATCTCCATTTTCACCTTCAAAAAGGGTAGGTAATTATAAATGCATTCTTTTTTTTGCTCAAATATTTTAAGCAAGTAATTGTTGCCCATGGGAGAGAGTTTAATTATTTCTGATGAACAGCCAAGACACAGAATCAGGAGAACATGACAGGAAGAGTGTGGAAAATGTGTTCCAGTGCTTAATTGTGTGGCTATCTTGCCTTTTCATCCTGAAAAACCAGGCATTGATTTTTTTTTTTTTTTCCCCTCCCAATTGATTTCACACAATCTTCAGTTTAGTAATACAAAGCGTATCCAACTGCAAAAGGATCACAGCTCCCTGGGCCAGAGCATCTATGATTTCCCATCACGAATAGGCAAATCACATGGAGGTCTCCAGGCAGTTCAGCAGCGGGACTGGGCTTGCCCGTGTGACGCTGGTTTGAACACAGGAGCCACTTGTCCCCCACACACTGCTCAGCTGAAAGGCAGATGCAATAGACCATGAAAAACAAAATACCAACACTTTATGACCTTTACTAAATAGAAATGCAAGTGCATAGCGAGGCAATAACACGTTCAGGAGACAGGAGTTGCCTCACCACCACGGGACGGTTGCCCATCCGTAAGCGGACAGGATAAAACACTCTGGAGGATGCACAAGACCCCTGACTTTTACAGACTATCTTGTCCATAAAAGAGTGATTCTTCTGATTTTATGTTAACTGAGCCTTGCCATGTGACCTACGGCACATGGACTTACATTGCTTTTAAAAAAATTAACTATTACTATCACTCATAAATATTTCCTGTGGCTTCCTGCTCAGCAGCACGCAGGTACAAAACGGAATATTATTTATGGAAAAGGGCACTGTTTCATTCCTGTTCTTTAAGGGAAAAAATATTTTGCATCAGTTGATCAGGGAGGTGATTCATGTGCAACAAAGAGTTCTTTAATGCATCTCCCGGATACAGCGGGTTTATCACACGCTGTACACTCGAACCTAATCACGACGCATCATATAAGGGCTGATTCTGCATTCATACGTTGATGATGCCTATACAGAGGGCTGCAGGTATATAAATGGCAGGACAAAACCAGCATACGCGAATGGGTACGTGACACTAGATGATGATAAGTGAATGCAGTAGCAGGTTGGACTTGAAAACAAAAAAGATCAGACACAAGATAGAGAAAATGCAGCTCAGCACTCTTCCTTGCCAATCAGTTACAGCCATATGCTGGAAAACAGCATGTTTTGCAAATTTCCCCATAGCAGCCATAAAAATAATGCAGAGAAAGCAAGTATCATATATCCTCCCATGACTTCGCATTGTCCTCTTCCAAAGAGGTATTCCAAAATGTTCTCTTTCACTGGTGCCATCACAGTTTCCCTCCATCACATTTTGAAAGGACTTCTCCTGCTGTGTAAGAAGACAGTGAAAATAGGAGAACCGTGATGGTAGACAGCTGACGAAGAAGGTCCTACCAGAATGCACCCTGTTATTGATACCATTTCTTTTGGGACGGCCCATGGTGTGGGTCACGGAGGAGCACGGCAGAGGTGTGAGTCTGAAGATGCATCAGTGCTCCAGGAAAAAGTGGCCACAGCAGAATGGAAGCAAGGAGAGAACAGGACCATCACCATCTCTACCTTCCACCAGCATAAACTTTTCCAATAACTGCAACATGAGTTCAACGCCTTCCTTTTTGTGGGGAAAAAAGGGCCCAGGACACGGTGGAGACTAGCACAGACGAACAGCAAATAAAACCTGCGAATTGCACTTGTGACAAGCCTGGGTCAGTGAGAAACACCTCAAATTGCTTGGAAATTACAGCGTGCTACACGTCCTGCCTCCAAAAAGCCACTCAAACTCAGGAAAACTCCAGCCTTCTGAGGAGGAACACAGGAGCAATGCCAGGAGTCTTAAGGAGCCGTTTGCACATCATAAATGAAGAAGAGGGAACAATTCACCAGCACTTACAGACAAAGCAGATTTATGCTGTTTGCCAAATTCATGGAAATAATAAATGCATTCTCAAAACCAAGCTTAAGCTGCATGCGTTGGACTAAACGATAGGGATAGTTTATATGTGAGTTTGAGTAAATTATCCTTAAGGAAAATATAGGTAATCTTAAATTAGAGCTACTCTCTAAGAACAATCTCCTGTCTTCCCAGAGAAAACCCAGTTTGAATTTGTTAGCCTTCACCCCTGTGGTCAAAAAACCTACAGTGGGATTCACTTTTGTTGGTTTGTTCGTGTTCTTATCAAAGATAATATCTGAATTGCAAGCTCTCCCGCTGCTCCACAGATCATTCCACTTAACGAAAGATCTGGATAAATCCTCACAACCTGCTGCTGAAAAGAGCTGTGGAAGCACAAAGCACGGGGAAGGTGAGCTCTTGTTTCTGCGTCCTGCAAAACCAGCGTGTTCATTAGCACCTGGACCCCCAGCACAAGAACAAGAGGAGCCCGCTCAGTTCTCTCTCTCCAGCCATCTGCAACTAAAAATAACATTTTGGGGGGCTTTGATGGTGACTCGGAACTAACAATTGCCCACAACAGTTATTTCAATTTATCCCTGCCCCTTCGAAAAGAACTCATGCTCAAGCCTTCCCTAACACAAGCCTAATTTAACGAGGCACCTGCTTCACAGAAAATCCAGCACCCTTTGCAATCATACAACCTGATTGAAATAATCCCAAAATATTATTGTTAGCCTGCATTTGATCTCTATTTTTTTCTTAAATGTAAGTGTTTTTCCCCCTGTTGTTTGGTTGGGTTTTTGCCTTCCATAATCCCAAATCCTTCAGATGTCACATCACAGTGCTCATCAGCTGGGAAGCACCACAGAAAGCGCAGATCACGTATGAACAAACTCTCTGTGAGGCAAAAAAAGGAGTCACAAGAGCTGGAAACCGCATATGCGAAACATCAGGCTTTGCACTTTTCCCTCTTCCTTTTCATCCCTTTTGTCACCGGTATGATTTATCTCCCGGTTTGCATTTTGTGTAGTTTCATGGTACAACAAATCCAGGCTGAAACTATTTGTTTCTCGACTTTGGAGGAATACAGAGCATAGGTAAAAGCCCGGTATATCATTTTGGCCATCCACCTGCCAATATAAGATTATTTTTCACAGTGTATATTTCAATACTTCCTCCCATCTGACTATCCAATGTCCTGAGAGATGTGATTCATACTGTCACATCCTCTGCACTACGATGAAATGCTGCCAAACACACCTCTAATTTGTATTTCTTTTTCATATTGGCACACTTCATTGCAAACTTATGGCTAATTTGTTTCCTTCTATTGCCCTCTTGGTCTATTATTTCAATGCCAACTGTGTGTGTGTGTTTCCCACTATTTCTCCTAAGGTGTATATACACCTGCACTCATATTTTTAAGGTGATGGCATTTTGTTATCTTTTGGCTCACGTTCCTTATTTTTCTTTTCCTGTTTTATCTGCAAATCTTCTCAAACTGAGATCATTAATTCGCACACTTACTCCCTTCTCCCAGCTCATTAATGAAGAGGTTAAATAAAACCGGACCTAACACCTTTCCCAGAAAACCCCATTAGGAACCTCTCCTGACTGCAACACTCGGCTATCCATCATCCAGCTCCTGGTGCGCAGGCTCTTGGCCATGCTTCACATTGCAAGCCTCACTAAACTAATTTGTCAAATAGATTTCTCGAAATGCGATATCAAATGCTTTGGAAAAATCCAAATTTATGACATTAATTGCATTATCCACTGCCAAAGGAGGCGTGATTCTGTTTTAAACTGCAGTAGGCTATCTTAGCGGGATTTACTCTTTATAAACTTGTATTCTTTATCGCACTTAGTTTCATTAGCTTTCTAACACCAGTGATTTTAGCTCCATTTATTTTACTGATGATAGAAGATATTTTTCAAATGGAACTGCCAGAATCACTTTACATACTGTTCTCAAACTGATAGTCTATTAGCTTTTCACCAGGTAACCCATGATTCCTCCCATTTTATCAGCTCCACTTTACTATAATTTGCCCGTTTTGTTTACACAGTGACTGCTAATTAAATCCCTGCAGGTGAAGTTCATTCCTCTGCAGAAGACCAACAGAAGTGTGTCTATCTCTAAAGTCTCATTTCAAAAGGGAGAAAAGGATTTATTTTTGCATTAAAGAACAGGAGAAGCAAGGGAAAAAAGAGCGAGCGCAGTCAGCCGAGGGTGTAGGGCTGCCACAGGCACCGGTCCTGCCAGCCCAAGGACCCAACCCAAGGGTGTTATTTTACACCCCTCAGTTGAAAATCCCACTTAATGCCAATTTAGACACATTGTCACACTTTTAGCACCTCCTCTAGACTCTCTCCTTTACTTCAGACACACAGACATCCCGTTGGCTTGCCCTGGCTACTGCTTCAGAAGGTGCTAATTAGATCAAGGCTCCTAACATTGCACCTCTAAATGTTAGACAAGCCCATCAGCTCCTCCATTGCCAAGTGGCCAGTTTAACTCCTTGGGCCCTGTATCTCCCCAGCATCTGGCCTTCCTGAGCTGCAAAGGTTGGAGGGCTCTCACCGTGCTCCTCACACCCACATTTATCACCTCTAGCCTTCCTCCTACGTTCCGGGATGCCAGAGGTAACATACATAATATCCCTTCATGACTACTGAGCAAAATATTGCCTCATCAAAAGCAAATGGCTATCAATACTAAATCCCTGGAGCCAGAAACTAATCTTTCTCTTCGCCACAGAGATGTTTAAAAATTATTTTAGCACCTTAGCCATGTGAATTTCTATTTAAATAGACCCTACTCTTCATTTATTACAGGCCTGCTCTTCTTCTAGAACTTCCTTCTCCTTTATAGATGATTTCTAAAGGAGCTTCTTTTTCTTCTTTTTGCTGACTCTAACGCCAGCTTATCTTTGCCCTTTCACATTTAACTCAGCTCTGTGTTCCTCTTTCACTGCTTTGGCTGTTTCAACACACATTTTTAGCCTTGGTCTGTGAGAAGTCCCTCTTTAAGGCACAGCAATCGCTGATTGTTCCACATATCCCTTCCAGCCATCCTACTTTACCTCCTAAAACTTTCTTAATTCTTCAAAATATGGTTTCCTGAAACCTTTGTATCGCACCTTTCTGTGAAGCTAATGTATTGCTTCTTTTATCTCTGGTTTTCATTTTCGTCTCTATTGTGCGAGTGTGTTTGTGGTTGAGCAAACCCATCTTGTCCAATTTCCCAGCCCTATCTACAAAGGCGCCGAACTCGATAGAGACATAGCACTGGCCGTGGTCATTATTAACCCATTAGCTTATAACCCATCCACCTTCTCCTTCCCCCGAGTCTTGCCTGCCTGGTCCACCCACTTTTCGATGGATAAATGGGACACAGCATATGTCACACCTAGCTCTTTTTCACGCAGTGTGGAAAGCCCCAGCAAACTAGCTAAGAGCCAATAACGGAATTAAATGTAAACATATTTAATACAGATTAAAAAGAACTGAGCGAGAATGTGAAGATACGGGTGACGCAGAAGTACAAAGGCCAGAATTACAGAAATACCTGGCCAAGGCATCAAGAATTTGTGCTAACGGTTTAGCTAAGCACCATATAAAATGTTAGATTTTCTTTTATTTTTAGTAAAATTTTTTGTTCGGATTAAAACAGCGTGTAGTTTTACATCTTCTCTGAAGTACAATGAAGAAAATGACCAAAGAAAAGACCTTAAAAATGGAAGGACGTTTATGTACATCCAAACAGCTAATGACAAGCACGTACTTTAGGGATAGGGAAGCTGTGAAGAGACTACATTATTTTCTGAGGATAATACATGATGGTCATTTAAAGACACGTATATTCTCTGGCTGGTTACAGTCCTGTTAGCTGTCATTCAGACAGCAGAGAAATAATTCCCACATACTTTTGGTGAGCAGCTTAGATTTCCATTTGTGGACCCTCAGGCAAATATTGGCATTAGTCTGAATAAACTCACAGCCCCTCTTCTGCCGGTTCCCCGCGGTGCTTTGCATCCATAGGTAAGGCCTGGTCTCCATCACCTCCCCTCCTTGCTCAAAGGACGCAATTCCAGCCTCTCAACGTTCTTTTAATATCTAAAATATCTGCTTGAGAGGGGTCGCCCATCTCTGTGATGATGGCTAACAGAGACTATTGACTTCACACAAATTTGCAGCACTGGTTTTGATTCCACAAACACTCTGACACAGGTGGTTTAACCAATATAGATTTATTGCTTAAAAAGGGCAAGCTACACCCCTCCGAGTCCAATGGGCACCATCCTCTCCTCCGGCAATCGGTGATGCTAATTACCATTTATGCCTTCTGAGATACTGAGGATGCAATCAATGGAGCATTCCTCCAGCCAGCCCCTCTGCTGAGAAAACCTGTGTTTTATCGCAGGGGATAACAGCTCAGCCCAGCTCACTGGATGAGAACCGAGGTCCTACATGGACCTTTTCTCAAGCCTGGTCCAGGACTATTTCAGCAGAAGCTAGTGCTCTGATGGCTACTGCCGGACTGATCACATTTACCTATTTCACAGGCAAATGGAAGGACTAAGCTGTGAAAAAAAGTCATAACCATGCTAAATTTTGGGTGCAGACACTGGGTGCAGATTAATTCCTTCCAGAGCCCAAGAGCTAAGAGGCATTTCACAGCCCAGGGGAAGCAGAGGCTACCTGGCAGTTTGGATTTCAGCTATGGCTTCCATAGCGCGTGCAGAGGAAACTTCAACTCTGCTCACATTTACTCTTTGGAAAATAGAGAAATAACCTTAGCAGTTCACAAAAAACTGTATTCTTACGAGCGAGTTGTTCTCCTCCTGGTCTGTAAACCCTTAACATCCCCACACGTGCGCTGAGCCAGCAGGGAGGAAGTGGGACTCCTCATGCACTGGCTTCCTGGTGGTTTCTCAGGGTGGGCTACTTCCTAGCTAAAAACTGAATAACTGACAATATCCAAAAGAAAGTGGATTTAGCCAGAATGCAAATAACCTTTTACCCTTAATTTTTTCTTCAATTTTACACTTCTCCTTTGCTCATTTAGAAGTCCCTCAATAAATAATAAAGTCACAGTGCCACAACCCATCTGCATGTTCCTCCCCTATCAATGACATCAAGTATTCTGAAGAACCTAGGGTTTTTTCCAGCAATCACTCTGAACAGCGATTTTATCCTTCTCTCCAAACCCCTCCCAACACAGTCAGAATGGAAGCAGTTTCCTCCCTTTTAATTTGACATTGTTTAATAACGTTGCTTCTTGTTAAAATCTGTTGACATTATACAGAGCTAAGATAGGAGGTTTCATTGTTCATCAACCATTTCTTTTGGGTTTTAGAGCTTTCTAGTCTTATCTTAAGAATCAGTGACAGAAAAATATAAAGCATAACTATGTTTTTTTCAGCAAATTCCTTTTCAGGCAGCATTAAAAATAAGGGGAACATCCAAGAATTATTAATTCTTTCAATTCACCATCTATGCCATGGAAGGTTTCTCATACTATTTCGCTTGCTCCTTTTACAACAGGAGACTGATAATATCTCTGAAAGGATTTAATACCTCTAAATATGTAAAACATATTGTTTTAAGAGTCTGGTTCCTTTTGAAGGACAGAAGAGAAATATCATATCTGTGATGACTCACTGATTTACATAGTTTTGTGAGGTGTTTAGACAATGCAGTGATGAGTTCATTCAAAAGGACATATTAAAACAAAATAATAGAAAATTTGTATTTAATTATGTTAGGAATAGGTACTTACATTTATACCATCTCTCCTTAATTTTTATTCTGTGATTGCTCATACACATTTGTAAAAAGAAGATGCTGTCTGACAAGGCAGCAAAACCAAGAGGTTAAAAGCAGATTAAAAAAAGCAGGGGGAGAAATTGCTATTTCTTGTAGCAGTTGTCTACTGGGTAATAAACGCTGCAGAATTTATGCCATTTTGGAAAAAAATATTGCAGAAAACAAAATATTGCAGGTTTAAGTATCTTAATTATGGAAATTTCATACTCAATGAACTCTTGCCAAAATAAACTGTGCACATTATCTAGAAAGCAAATGTTAATTAAAACTGTATCTTGATAGCCTTCCTGGCTCACAAGGCATCCTGAACGTGTGAGATTAAACAAGGTACTTTAGCTGCAATCAGTCCTCCAGCAACGGGTTTCACTTAATTTTTTTGATGAATATAGGACCAAAAGAAGTCAATATGCACTGATGGCCCTTAGCAGCACCCCATCTTTTTGTCTCAAACATTTTAAATCTACAGTCCATATTTCGTGAACTCCATTACAGCTGAGAATAGTTTCATGCAAAAGTCTACACTAAACAAAAGACTAAGTTCCAAACATTAATTAGCTGCTTAACACAAAGATATCCATTTATCACCATACCCAGTGCACACAATAATTAAAGCCATAAAGAAAAGAGGACGCATTAATATTTCTGTACTCTTATAGGCTCTGAGGAGGGATGGCTATGGGTTACTGAACAGGCCAAGCAAGTTCTTACCCAGCTTCAGATGGGAACTGCATAAGTCACTTATCTTCTCTGCATCCATTTTTATGAATTAAAGAAGAACAATAATATAATACATGTGTGAGTAAGGAAATGGATGGTCCACTACCTAGTTTCTCACCCAGGAACTGGGGGGAGAGGTTCAGTACTGTGTTCTGCACGCATCTCTGTAGGTTTGTCTCTTCAGAGAGCAGATGTAATGGGAGATGCATAAAAGCACAAGCGAAGCGCTGCTCTAACAACAGAATCCCGCAGCAATAAAAATGCAGGTACATGGGCTTATTAAGGTACATAAAAATGCATCCAGGGATGCTGGAAACGCCTTTACGGTCTGCGGTAAAGACTGATGTACCATGTCGTTACTGCTACAGCCACCCCAGCTAAGTCAGTTAAGGAAGCACAGGTGGGCCTCCCGACACAACATCAAAAAAACGATTGTCCCCTCCACATCTGTGGCCTGGGTTCACGCCTCTGATTTGTGTGAGGCCCAAAAGGTGGGAGCTCAGTTGTTCTCAGTCAAAGCAGAAAGAGCAGTGATCCACCCACTGAATCCCTGGGGGGTCTGTTCCTCTGCATAAAGTATAGGTAAACTTTGGCCAACCATACAGGTTGCCCAGCGAACTTGTGGATGCCCCATCCCTGGAGGGGTTCAAGGCCAGGCTGGATGGGGCTTTGAGCAACCTGGTCTGGTGGGAGGTG
>JAOXNO010000004.1:30179718-30215559 GCA_028565335.1 Limnodromus scolopaceus
ATGGGGCTTTGAGCAACCTGGTCTGGTGGGAGGTGTCCCTGCCCATGGCAGGGGGGTTGGAGCTCGATGATCTTTAAGGTCCCTTCCAACTCAAGTGATTCTATGATTCTATGATTCTATACTCCTACTTTAAGTGTCCTGGGCAGGTAAGGCATTCAGTTAGGGGTCGAATCCACCTCCTTCCTCCCCAAGAAGAGAACTCTACTGTCTTCTCCAAATATTTTTGGAGAAGAAGGGCAAGCAAGACTTTGAGAAACTCGGGTAAAAATGAAGGGAAGCTCACTGCCTATAGCCAATAACCAGCAAGGTATTAAGACTCTTTATCAAAACCGATCTACCAAAAGAAGATTCCTTTACACCCTCCTAAAAAAGCTGAAGGCAAACAGAATGCACCATAAATGTTAACATATTCATGCTCGTAAAAGATGAATACATTTTCTCAGCATAAGGTAGTACATATATTAGTAGCAGTATCATCACAAAGCTGTGGCCAAATCATCCACATCCATACGGCTTAGAGCATCCTTGATACCATCTCAGTTCCGTCTGATTCATAAAAAGCTTCCTGTTAAATTCATACATACAAACATACATAATCTCAAAGGCTTCACAGACATCTTCTTGATCAGTGGATTTCGGCAAGAAGATGCTGAAGTTCACATGCGATTACAGACTTTTGGAGTTCAGCCACGGAGGTGATGACACACATCAGCTGCAGCCCTTCACACCTGGCCAGGTTCCTTGCTCTGGGGTACACCATTTCGCTTCTAACATGAATTAAAGCAGACTGTGTACAACAAACTGAATATTTCAGTATGAGGGTTATTCAAAGGTCAGGCCAGAGATTTTGTATGTCCAATTTCCAATTTGTAGCGAGCTTGTCAGTATTTAAATTTCTATGCAGGTATCTTCAGTGCAATTTTTCCACATGGATTTGCATAAGGAATAATAATAAACTGCAGTAGGGGTCTAACCATGTTTTACAGCTATTTCCCAAATGTTACATTTCCCACAGCAGATGAAGAATCTTTAAAGTTACCTCTAAAAATCATGCCATGAAGTGAAAAATCTCTCCAGGTTCATTTATCTGGGTGTATCAGTCAATACTGGCTGAGCAGCTTATGAAACACTCAGCAAAGCCAACAATTTGGGCACCTGGGAACCCTGAGCGATTCTCCAAATTGCTTAACTGAATCTTCAGGCACCTAAACACCTTTCAAACTCTGGTCTAGGGTGTCTTTAATGCTCAGAACACCTTAATGAGACACAAAAGTGCTTTTATTTCTGTTTTGCAGAAGTAGCTTGGTCAAAATCTCAAAGAAAGCTGTAGTTTGATGGGTTCAAACCAAGGTGTCCCATGTCCTAGGGAAGTTTTATAACTCCTGGCCTCCCCATGCAGCTGGTCCGGAGCCTTTCTCAAGGATTGTGTTTAAAATATTAGCCCTGCAGCTCTCTGTGGGAATGTCAGTTTGTAAGAGAAATACTGAGCTCAGAGCCTGAACTCACGACTCCCTACGCCAGCGAATCGCACAGCCACTACATCACAAAGCTGACCCTATTTTATTTGATCTTAAGATGTCCCTAAATCTTGCCTCTTTCCACGGTCAAGGGATAGAATTTAGTCGCTAGTAAGCTATTCAGATTTCATACTTCAGGACATCAAAGTATGAATGATGTTTTTCAATTTTCTCCACTTAAGCTTATTAAAAGAAATATTTTAAAAAGCATTATTCCCTGAAGTTACTGGATACAAAAATCGGCAAAAACCTTTCTCACTTTTGGCTTTGGGTCAACACTGAACACAGACACAATATGTTTCTTTAAGGGCATGTCACAGAATTATACATCCATCACTTAAAAACAGAATGGCTAAAATACCGCCTGAGACAAAGGGAACCTCACAGCCCATTTGGTTAAGGGATGCTTTAGGGAAAATGCATCCTAATGCAGAAGGATTTACATTCCACTGAATTTATATATTTTTTTTCACAAGCAATCCTTTCCCACAATAGTAAATGGCTGTAAACTGCAAAAGCATGATGACACCCTGCCTCCAGAATGAGTTTCAGGTTCTTTCACTGACAGTCCTGCCCCAGTGCTCTGGCCTGCTTGGGACCACTCCAAGTCCCCAGGTCAGCACCTTCCTCATGATGCTGAGAGCCTATTTTCCAACCCCACAGCACTGATATTTGCTCCCGAAGGCAGCTGAGAACCAGCTGTATCATTCCCATTAGACTAAAAAGCACCAATATCTTGTGAAGTTGCAGCAATATTGTTGGTGGATTTAAACAACTGACATAAAAGCTTGCAGCGTGAGAAGGGCTGACATGGCTGCGTATATCACTCTTTATTATGCTGCTGATAGTAATTTATATCTGTATGTGGCGCACAAGCCTCACAGACCCTTGGCAGAAACACAACACAGGAGAGCACGAATATTTAGAGAGGAGATAGACACGAAGCTTGGGTTTGTTCCTGGGAAAAGCATGTGGTCCAAGGACAGTGCACGGGGCTGGGACTGAAAAAAACAGGGTCTACCTGCTGGCAGTGCGCTTTTCCTTTGCACAGAGGGATCATCAAGACAACCTTGTTACTACAGGTTTTAAATAGAGTCCCATACGTGCCCAAGGCTCTGCAGTAAGGGGAAAGCAAAGGGAAAGATAAGCAGGAAGATAAAGATCCACCTTGGTTTGGTTGGAAAAAAGTGTTTCTTGCTGTTGAAGTACAGCGGATTTATCAGGCCCTGCCTGACCCCCTCCCTGTGCTCACCGACAGCCGGCTGCAAGAAGCTGGGGGTAATGGTTTTAAACTGAAAGAGGACAGATTTAGATGAGATATTAGGAAGAGATTCTTTACTGTAGGGGTGGTGAGACACTGGAACAGGTTGCCCAGAGAAGCTGTGGATGCCCCATCCCTGGAGGTGTTCAAGGCCAGGCTGGATGGGGCTTTGAACAACCTGGTATGGTGGGAGGTGTCCCTGCCCATGGCAGGGGGGTTGGAACTCCCCTGGTCCTTAAGGTCCCTTCCAACTCTAACCATTCTGTGATTCCATGATTTTCCTCACAAAATCTGTGTTGGTCTGACAGCGTCAGCGAGCAGAGAGGTGGGGTTTATCTGATCATTGCTCCATTACAATGGAGCTACTTTTGCTTCTGGGAGACATGCTGTGCAGCACGTAACAGCAATGCGTGGAAAGCTGACACAACGGTCCACATCTCAAAAGGCATCCCAGAAGCTTAAGCTCATCCAGAAGCCCCTTGGGATGGTACCTTCACACTCCTGCTCTCAGGGCCATACTCCATCACATCCTAATGAATGTCCTGCTTGAAGATGGTACTAGTCTCCGTGCTTCTTTGTTGAAAAGGCAAGTCCTCTTCCCAAATTACACACAGACACACAAGACCCATTTGTATAGCACAGAGAATCACAGCACATAGAATCACAGAATCACATGGGGTTGGAAGGGACCTCTGGAGATCATCTAGTCCAACTCCCCTGCCGAAGCAGGTCCATCGAGAGCAGGTTGCACAGGAACGTGTCCAGGTGGGTTTTGAATGTCTCCAGAGACAGAGACTCCACCACTTCCCTGGGCAGCCTGTTCCAGGGCTCTGCCACCCTCAAAGTCAAGAAGTTCCTCCTCATGTTTAGGTGGAACTCCTTATGTTCAATTTTGTGCCTATTTCCTCTTGTCCTATCCCTGGGCACCACTGAAGAAAGACCGGCCCTGTCCTCTTGACACCCACTCTTTAAGTATTTATAGGTGTTGATCAGATCTCCCCATAGTCTTCTCTTCTCCAGACTAAAAAGACCCAAGTCCCTCAGCCTCTCCTGATAAGAGAGATGCTCCAGGCCCCTCATCATCTTTGTAGCCCTTTGCTGTACCCTTTCCAGCAGTTCCCTGTCCTTCTTGAACTGGGGAACCCAGAAATGGACACAGTGCTCCAGATGGGGCCTCACCAGGGCAGAGCAGAGGGGCAGGACCACACCCCACAGCCCATGCGAAAGGCTGGATGCCCAAAGCTGGTGGCTGAAGGAACAGCCCGGATGGGCTTCGGGAGGCGACTGAGGTTTTGAAATGCGGATTTCTCCATTCCCTCCGCAGCATTTACCCGCGGCTCGGGTTATCCCCACTGCGCCCAGCAAACAGCACACAGCTCATTTATCCACAGGGGCTTTGTGCAGCTCGGCTGCACGCTCCCAGCTCCAACACAAGGCTTAAACTCCTCGAAGATACACCGCTATCCATTTAGATACCAATCACACAGGCCATCATTTTAGGTGCCTAAGAAAGCAAAATTAAATACCACGGGGATTGTATCAGAAACCAGGTTTAGCTAGTATTTCAGCTCTGGGTCATTATTTCATATGTATATATCAAAGGAATGTGAATATGGAATAGGCTGAGAAGCAAACTGCAGATGCAAATGCCAAAATACTAGAAGACTAATAGATTATTTTTAAGGGGAGGGAATAGACTGAAAATATAGGAGAAAGTTGCTGAAATAAATCAAAGGTGAGCAGATGCACTTGGCCAAATGGCTTTTTCCTTCGTAGTATAGTGATTTGTTTTATCCTTATGTTTTCCGAACCCAGTCAATAAGACTACATTAAAAATGCATGGGCCAATTTGATGTGTACTACACTGGGTCTTTCAGAGAAGCCGGGGCACTTGGAAGGGCACAAACACTGTATTTATGTACAGAAAAGGAGAACAGAGGTTGGGAGAGGGAAATACTTGTCAGACGCCAGGTTACCCATGTAACAAAAATAATAAATTCCTCTTCTTTTGGGAGAAACAGCATTCTTTATCAATAGAAGCTGCCACACTCGCAGAAGGCACCCACAGGGGGGCAGGAAGAGTAATAGCACCTACAAGAAGAGAGCAGCCTACATTTTTACCACTTCTCTTTGGCACTAGCTGTATTTTAGGACTCCCGTCGATGCAGGCTGGGGCGAGGCATTACCAACAGCTTTCAGGAAAGCTGGCAGACAATGAATTTTCATCAGAAAGCAAAGCTGACATTTTCCAATTTTCTGTCTGGACAAAGAGAAGAAAACACTTCATTTGAAGGGAGAACCAGCTGAGTTCGGGTATTTTATCCCTCGGTCCCAGCTGACACAGTTCAGCCATGAGCTTCATTTGGCGGTGGCACTTCGTACCAAGAGCCATTTGAGAGCATCCCGCCCCCATGTCCTTCTGCAGGACATGTTCTTTCACCTGATCCACCAATTCTGCCTCCTGCAGCCTCTCCAAACCCTGCACGACCCATCCCACAGTGAGTGGTGGCTCCCAGCCTTCCTGGGGACAAACCGAGGCCACCAACCCCTCTGCAGGGTTGCTAACCCCTTTCCAGGTAGGTCCTGGTGTTACGGGATCTCAGCAGGTTATGGAGGCAGCCCCTCTCTGCAGCGCCCTTCAGCACACGGGGGTTACCCTGAACTACCTTCCACGAGGCTGGCTCTGTCAGAGAAGGGCTGATCCATGTATTAAATGAAGCTTCTCCACAATGGCTGGACTCTCCAGGATTCAGCTCCCTGTCCTGACCACAGGCAGTGCAGCCACCAGCCTCCCGCCGCACCGATCCTGCTGGTTTGCCAAGCCCTTCCACTGGATAGTTCAGTTTTTTTAAGAACCTGACCATGTGGGTTTTCAGGCTCAGGGATAAATCAAAGGAAAGCATCTCTTTTTGCAAAGGAAGTGCCTTGTCCAAGGAGAGGGGAAGGAGAGAGAGGGGGATGGAGGGATGGAGACTCGCCTGCTCTTCATAAAATCTGTCAGAAGATACGGGGCTGATTTGCAGCTCTGCTTCCACCCCGGGATGCCTGTAGCCAGCCAGCACCGCACGGGAAGGTCTTCCCCGGCAGGAAGGCAGAGAACACATTCTGTGACACAGTAAAACATTGACATTAAATTTAACAACAGAGGAAAACAACTTCTGAGAGCTCCTCCAGCAGCAGCAAGAGCTTCGTGCTGCTATAGGAACATCTGAATTTGCATGGAGCGTAAACACGTCGGCACACACATCCCCACCCCGGCTCCTGTTTGCACCCAGAGTGTTCGGAAAATAGCACATGTTCTCTCCCCTCGCTTCCACCTCGCCGCAGCGCCAGAGCCCCCGCACGGGGCTCGCGGGAGGAAGCGGGGCTGTCATCCAGCCGCTCCGCAATCACCATCCGCTGGGACGAGACCGTTCCAAACTGTTGTCGGGGACCATTCAAGCGGCAAAACATTAAATGTTTCTATTATTTAGTGCGTGCAGCTGGTTAAACTGAACAGCCCAGCAGGCTAATGGGAACACAGGAATAACCAGGTCAGCCAAAGAAGGTGTGAGCCTTTGTGCACATGTATATACGAGGATATATATTGCTTGCTGCTTCTTATATCAAGTGTAGATTTAGGAACAAATAGCCTACGTTGTAGCACTTTCTACCACTGAGAGCTGTACAAGGCACTGATTAACTTTTTAAAACCTGCTGGGGAATGGAAGGATCTCTAGGAAGGTCGTACAGGGGAAAAGCTGCCCTTAAAAGAATATAAAATAGAAGAGCCTTAATGTAGCTTTAGGTAGAGCGGGCCAGCCATGCAAAGGCCTCCTGGATTTGAGGGCTCAAACGCTTCGCAAAAGGAACGTATAAAGAACAGCCAAGGATGGAAATATATTCCTCATGCATTGTGGAGTTACTGCTGGAGGGTTGGTCTGCATTAGAAATCACTCCCTGTAAAAGGCCAACGTTTCCATATTATTTTTCGACTCATTGGAAGCTATTTCTGCCATCTGGAATGATACCATCCATGGTAGATTCTCTCCTAAGCATCTTCTCTCTAGGCAGAATCATGAGGTGCTTCACACCAATTAAAAAATTATCATCTTACAGGCTCTCTGTTTTTATACTGTTTTGTAAACCAGCCTGTAAACTATCCTAATATTTAGGGTGACATGTAGGAAAAAGGAAAGCAAGCAAGCAGAGGCATTTCAATAATGCCAGGACTAATTGCTCGGTTACGTAGCCATTTCGTTTAGGAAACAGTCTAAAAAAAAAACCAAGCAGAAGTCTTCAAGCTTCAGGCATTTAAAGAGTGGGTGGAGGAAGCTGAGGGTATGAGAGCAGACAGAATGAGCAAGCAGCACAGCAGATGATTTCATATGTTACTTCTACATCCAATTTCCTTGGGTTTATGGCACCCTCGGTACAAGTGCACGGGCACCCTTCTGCTGGGTGAACAAACTTTGCTACTCCTCGGTCCATTCAGAAGACCTTGGAAGAGCAAACGTGCTGCCTCTCACCTACAGAATCACATGGGGTTGGAAGGGACCTCTGGAGATCATCTAGTCTAACCCCCCTGCCAAAGCAGGTCCACCCAGAGCAGTCTGCACAGGAACTTGTCCAGGAACTACCCGCTCCTCTGATCTACAGGGAAATAAATCATACCTTCTCAGGATTTTTGTTTCATTAAAATTCTACCTGGTTGTGACTAACAACACAGTGAGGCATATTTACCATATACTGGGTTTTTTCACACTACTTACCAAGTTCTGTAAATATTCTAATATACCATCAAATTTTAAAATTGTGACATTCAGCTTTATGCCAGTTAAGAGAATCTGCCCGAATTTTGAAATTTTCAATGCAGGAAAATTCTACAGAAAAGAGTGGTTCATACGATCAGCAAAATGCTCCATATCTGAGGTCTCCACTTTGATAACATTAGAAAACTATTCTAAATGAAAGCACGACTGCAGATTAAAAATCAAAGCATTCTGTTCCAAAAACTTTGAAATGAGATATTGAGACATCATAACATCTTTCCCTGGATTTCTCTTAAATTAAATATTGGCAAATTCAACCAGTTTCACAAAATATTTCCATTTTAATGCAACTGCAGGTATCAACAAGGTATGGTTGGTCAAAGTTTCTGCAATTAAATTTACTTGAAAATGAGTTAATGCAGGCTTTTACACCAACACAAGTTTCACAGTTTTCCAGTTCCAAAGATTAAATTCACACAGTGTACCAGTATTAACTTACCCCAGGGTACAAGCTCAGAAAAGGGACACTTTTTTCATTCCCGTTCCAACTATTCACTCCCCTCGATGGCGCATTGTTTTCCAGCTCATTATTTTTGCGGTCTGCTGTGTATTTTTGGCTCATACGCCTCTGCTAAGGTAAGCAAACACAACTTGAAAGACCTATTTCTGCTAAATCAAACCTCTGCTACAGATTCTTTTCATCTTTCCCCCCCACCACCACTCTTTTAAGGTTCAGCTACTTTACTACGTTGGATTTCGTGGCCTTGAAATCTGCCTTAGAAAGGAATGCAACATGGACCCCTGTTGATAATTAGCCTCAAGTTTGAAAGCACTGGAGAAGGAGGAGGTTAACATTCCCCATCAGCAAAGTACAAAGAAGGGCTCGTGCTGCCTCGCTCTCCGTCTGACGGCGGAAAACCTGTAGCTCTGCCATGCAAGAAACATAATTAGAAATTGGTTCCTGCATTTTTTAAACGGAGTAAGAGTTCCAAAGTCACCTCAATATGACTCTAATTTTTGTATGTTATCCTAATTGGATATCCACATCCCTCCACCGGGTGCTCAGATAAGTACTAACCTGTACTAAAAAGCTCTTTCAGATTTCCCCAGAGGGAAATTCCCCAGCCTGGGGGTGGCAGTGCCCAATGGAGAAGGTACATTCATGGCCGAACAATTCCCACCCAAAGGTGTCAGCTACCTCCTGACCTCCCTGATTGATAGCGAGGGGGAAAGAGCAGGAGAGAAACATTTCTGGAAGGCCTAATCCATAGACGTAATCCATAGGTAACGCAATGGGAACAGAACGGAGTAACTAATTACATTTGGAGAGTGTGTGCGGTGCACTTTATTGACTAGACCTCTTAAATTGGTATTTATGTTATTGCTGTCTGGAAGCCTGAGGCCTTCTTTGAATGATATTAGTAGATGAGATAAATAGAAATTATTTTACAGTTACTGATCTGGCTACTGACATATATGTTTCTTGTTTGTAAATGTCAATTTATTAGCATACGAAGGATAAACTCCTATAATTGCTTAAATAACTGTATTTTCTGATAAAATCATCAAAAAGAACAAAGTAAAAAACCACACAAGAACATGTTTTCACAACCTCTGAATCTGTTGCGAGGCTGCTTTGGAAGATACATAAACCAAAGCTGACATTATACTTGATCTCAGCCAAAAAGCCCAACAGCAATATTATAGCCCGTAATGTTCTACATCTGACAGCGGAAAAAATCCTGTTTGTGCATCTATCAATTATTCATCACTTTAGTCAAAATTTCTACCCACAGAACTCCACCCCATGCCAACCCTTCACCTTGCAGGGGTGGTGGTGGGGAATTGCCACTCCCCAGGATGGCAAAACTAGAAACCACTCAGCCTCTGGACTGATTTCACAGTTTTCTTTACCGAGGCTGATTTGCAGTCAGGCTGCTATGCCAAGCTTTGAGAAATCCTGAAAGTGAGCACAGCCTCAAAGAGAGGGTTGGAGAGTCAACCAAAGAAACCATCTGTTGTCCCCTGTCTCAGGAGCTTGAGCACTGCTCAAGGTTACCCCATCTTTCCTGTATTCCACATTCTATAAACCATATTTTTATCTGAGAGGGTGGATAATCCCTGTACATAAGAACAATTGGCAAGTATAAGAGTTATTCAAATCTCTAAATCACAGACATCTGCTGTAGCTCTTGCATACTTTAGCATTCATAGGTGGCTTTTTCCACCCAGGATGGCCAGCCCAATGTTGTCCCCTGCAGTTAACAGGTTTTTCTGGTGTTAAATACTCTTATTCATTCCAGCCTTCATGGAGCTGTCTGAAAGTTGCTGCTTTCTGTACCATTCTCTGTGTCCTAACCTAGCACGTATATAGTATCATGCAAGCTAGGAATATGAAACATGGGCAGAATTACGTTTGATGTGGGATTTCAACTTCAAGTGTGTGGGAAGAGCTGCCTGTCCTCAGGACCCCTGAAATGCTCTGAAAATGGGCACACACCAGACCTTGCATGTGAGGAAAATGTGAGGAATGGCACACATCTCGCTCAGCAGATGATGCAAAATACGGAGGAGAGCAAGCCAGAGGCATTTCACAAAGGTACCAGCGACGCTGCGTAAATGGGCCCACATCAGCCCGTGAAATCAGTGGGTCCAAAGAGCAAGACTGATGACAAAACCCCCAAAGGTTACATAAATGAAAAATAATAGTTGTCCTGCTTTAAGAAAAATTTTCCCCTGCATATTGCAGAAATTATGATACTTTTTCACAACCTCTGGATGTTGCTGACCGAGGAGTGGAACAAGGGAAGGGTGTCTGCATCTCGGATCCTCTGCTCTCCATGATGCCTTAAGTTTTTACTTAATTGTTTAATAAAACAGCAGCTGTAGAATAAAGCTGTAACACATGCAGAAAGACATTTTAAAATAAATATCTGGTGCCTTCTTTACCAGAATAGATTGGAAAATATTTTCTGAAGGTGAAAGAATAATGAATTATCAATAGGCAACGTGGGTGGAACCACTTGCATTCCATCTGCTTTCCAGCTGCCTAAATCCAGCAACTACCAGACCTGCAAATCCTCTATAGCTATAGTTCCCGAAGGGAGAGACCCTGGACGTCTCCTACTGATTTAAAGATTAAAAACCTGCTTGGAAGAAGCGACCTACCAAGACGTGTTCAAGTTTTTACAGTCCTGATTCAACTGCTGCTGAAATCAGCGGGAGTCCTGCCACTGATCCTAACAGCACTCGGATCACATTTCCCACAGAGAGTTATTCAGGAATTTTAACGCAGACATTTTGTCAGGAAAAAAAGAACACAACTGTAGAACACGTACTGAAAAAAAGGAATTTTATATTGGCAGGAAGATAGATAAAATACCCTAACAGGGTTGGTTTTTTTTTTTCTTTCTCTGATTTCTATTATTCATGGAACTCTAATGATCCCTTTCTGCATGCCAGACAAAACCAAACCATACCCTCCTGATAGCGAGCGTGGCATTCTGTCATTAATGTAACGTGGATATATTAATGCAATAGTAATTGCCCACCCTACTGCAGTCAAATCACCTTGCACTGGAAGCCTATCACTGGTACAGTTTTGTTTTCATTAAGGCAAAAAAGGCTCCGAGATAATTGTCTGGTTTCGTATTGTATTAATGAATGTGAATATTAAAACAGAATTGGGAGGGAAATGAGGAGGAAATACAGAAAGTAGCTAAAATGATGCCCTATCACTACAAATAAATTGATGTGGCAACCCAGTACTTCTCTCTCAGGCCCGGCCAGAAAGCAGAGGACGGCAGGTAATTCACCAGACACTCTGCACATCCAGGCACTGCTGCCTCGTAATAAAACTTTCAAAACATGCAAGCTGCAGTCAAATTTAATCAAGCAAATTTCACATCAACGGCAGCCTCTAAAAACAATTAAAAAATCAGGGAAGAATCACAATTTCAAGGCACCGTCGACAGCCAAAGAAAGCATAATCCATATTTGCATTAGGTCCTCGTGCATCTTGTCACGTATTGGCACTGAAATCTTCGCCCCGTTTGGCACAAAACTTTCTTACTTTTCAAACAACTCTTGAAGAGAGTCCGTAACTAACTTATCAAAACAGCTCTCAGCCAAAACGCTGAACTCCATGGGCCACGGTAATGAATTACTGAGTTTGGAAAGAAAAGTTTGAGACGGATATGATTAACTTTCCATGCTGGAAGCCTGGCTGCCCTGAAAGGGCAAGGAGTGTTGGGAACTGCAGATGGCATCCCAGAGCTCAGTGATGAATCAGGAGCATCTTACGTTCCCTGGGGGGATGTTCGCACTGTGTCTGCATCTAGACCTGGAAGATGCCACGGGAATGGCAGGACCCATCATCTGTTTGCGATTCGTACGTGATAGAACTCAGTAACTGGATGGGCTGCAAGAAGGGGATAGAGAAGCATTAAATAACATGTGAAAAGTAACAATTAAAGAACCGATGTGAAGGCTTTATATCTCCAAAGGACCTGTTCGGTTTTGCCGAGGTTATCTGAAAGGATACTCCTTGCCAGTGAGGATCCAGCCAGCCAGAGTTGAAACATGACTTTTATTTTTTTTCCTTTCAGGTTACAAGGGAATAGTGGAGGCGAGGAGGGATGTTGCTGAAATTCAACTCGGTAATGGAAACCTGGATGAAACGGTTGCTGCATCCTTATCACCTCTCTGCAATTCAACACAAGCGCTAGCAGAGTAACCACGTGCATAAAACAGTCCAAGGAGTTTATGTTAGTTTAGCCATGTGTTGCCATTCTGATAAAGGACAGACTGACTCACCATTAGAAGCCAACAGCAGCCTTAGAAAATGTACTGTTAAGCGTGTTTTTCGGTTTAAAAAAAAAAATACATTTGATGCATTTTGAAATGATGAATAATAAAAAAAGTCTGAATATTCAACTGTGTTTTGAATTGCAGAGTGCACACTCGACCTGAAAAATAATCTATGCTCTGCTGGAGTCATTCATGTCCAGACTTAAATTATTTTTATTCTTTGTCAGTGGTAAAATGATGCTTAATATTTTATCTCTTTTGTTCGCAGCAAGATTTTTTCCTTGTTTTCGGAAACAAACATTTTTCCCTAGGGAGTAGGGCATCAAACAGTTCCTGAAGAAAAGAATATTTTTTGCAGCTGTTCTGAACAGGTTTCATCTGCAGTTTGACTCAGAAGTGTCTTGTGCATCGCTAGGGTCAGAGATCATACGAATGGAGAGAATGTCACGTAAGAAAGTACCAACAAGGACAGAAGAAGAAATATGGCAACAGTTCCCCATGTGCCGAGAATGAACCAATGCTAAAGAAAGGGTAATTACACTCCTGAAGTAAAGCTTCTTCTAAATCACCGTGGCACAGTACAGTATATTGTTACTAGACTCATGGAAGAAGCACAAAGAGCAATACAATAAATAAAAACAAAATTCCATACCCCATCTGCTCTGTTCTCCAAATTGAAGCATCTCAAATATTACAGCGACATTTTCTCTATTTCATTATGGAGTCTACATTTGCCACTTACACATTTAAGCATGGAGAACTTAAGTGACTGTAGTAAGTCATTATGAGAGAACATGGTTCAGTAATGGGGTGCATCCAAAACCTCAACACAGATATATCAAAGCATTGCTAATCAAAAGGAGAAAGAAAACACTGGAAGAGAAAATCTGAGCCTAATAAAGCCTGATGATTCTTACACACCTACATCGCTCCTGAAAGTGGGATGCTGGGGAAAATAAAAAATAGTGAAATATTATCACCTTTTAGAGCGCCTTAAGGAAGCAAATAGCCAGATCAAAGCACAGCTGATTTATGAGCAAATCCCACCTATTCTTTTAAGAGCCTTCCAAAATTACCAGCGTACATTGGGGCTTTAAAAACAATGGATGAAAAAGTAGAGGTGCAAGGGATTTCATTCTGCACATAAAATAATCTCTGTGTGGAGCATATTAATGTTCCTTTGAGGGGCTCTATAAAAGCCCCTACGTTAGAGAGATAAGGAAATATATTGAAATTGGCCAAAATAATCCACAGAGCTAAAAGACAGAACAAAATGTTCGAATACTTGCTCTGCAAGTTCTTCTGGGCTCCATCATAAAACCTTGCTGATTTATAATCAGACATAAAGAATAATGAGGAGGGGGCACATTAGCCCTTTTGCAATGTCCCTTCATGTCCCTGTAACTCACTTGTTTGTAAGGAGCACGTCCTGCTTTGCTCAGACAAACAAGATGCAAGATCACAGGTCTCCAGAGACAGAGAGAGGAGAAAATCCACAGATACAACAAACACGTCCACTCTTACGTCCAGCGCTGGCATAATTAATGACAGCAAAAAGCCATGAAGGGATATAAAACCCTGTGCCTCAGGGGTTAGGTCAGTCTCTAAGTATTATAGATCCAAAGGAGACCATGCAGGGAATCCCATTATTCTGCATCTCCCTCCTGCACAGCTTTTACACTTCCCCTCCCAAAAGACTGTAATGAATATTGGCAGAGACAAGATACAGGAATAGATGGATCTTAGGTCTCACTCAATTCCTGGGCCTATATTATTATTAGAAGAGAAGCTGTCACAGGTACCTAAATTATGATGGAGCCCCTAAAAGTGAAAGGACAGGAAAAAAGGCATGATGCAGCAGGCAGTTCAGCCAACATCTGCTCCTCTTCCCCTCCTTTTTCAAGCACAGAGGTAACTCTTTGCATGGATTCATAGCTCTTCTGGCCAGGATTCCAGCCCCATTCCCAGGAAAAAGAAACAGGTTTGTGTTCAGCATTATTTCATTTTTGATACCTTCTTTACCTAGAACTTCAATAGAAAGCTCTGAAAAAATAACTAATGCTGCCTCCCAGATGCCTTATTCATCTCAGCCACCTTCCAGGTGAAGGCCACCTGGCCCACCACGTGGAAACGAGGAAAGAAACTGCACAGTCAACCCCCCTGGCTGGTAACTGAAGAGATTTATTACACTTGTCCACAGTCTTCAAGGAATTGGTGTGTTTGTGCATAATTTAGTAGGCAGTTGCAGGAGTTCATTGTTATAGGCTGAACATCGACTTTAATGGTTATAGATACAGTCTGAGTTTTCAATCTGCTTCTCTGTTTCCGAAGGGGAAAACAATGTAAATAGCTATAGGAAAACCAGGATATAAATAACGGGGCACAGGGTGGGATTTGGAGTTCGTTCCCACCCAAAGCTCTGCAGGCCTCTTTGAAGGGTCCTTCCACCCCTGGTCACTGCATTATGTCTTGTCCCACTCCTGCCTCAAGTGGATGGAGTAGATGTCCTGCTCATGATGACCACCGTTGGGCTCCAGCTCCATTTGCCCACAGCAACCAGCTGCAGACACAGCCCCACAAGAAGCCCACAGACCCTCTCTTCTGTCTCTTCACCATTGACAAAAGAAACATCAAGAGGTGAATTTGTCGCTGCAATAGTGCCAAAGTACAATCTTCTCTCCTCCCATCTTGCCCATGCCTCCCTTCCCAAAACCAAACCCCAAGCATGAAAAGGCACCCCTTGATCTGATGATGGTGAAGGGCACAGCTGGAAGCTGCCAAAAGTTGAAGGATGGGAGCGAGAGGAATCAAACCACTGAGGGATGCTCAAGTGAGGAATACGCTGCCGGCAGCTGGGTTCATCTGTACGATGTTTCTAGTAACAGTTTCATAAAAGCGTAAGCTTAATAAAACCTAAGCCCCTTCCGGAAAGCGCTCATTAACTCACTGTTGCTGTTTGGTGTATCCTCAAATTGCTACCTTTAAAAACCTGAAGAAAACTTCAAAGAGTGCAAGGCTGAAGAGCAAATATTCGCTGGTGTCTTAAAATGAAATCCAAGGTAGGGCAATGAGCGGAGGAACAGTTGGTGAACAGTTGGTGAATGGATATTTTTATGCAAGGAATGCCTGAAGGAAAGAGAACGAAAAAAACTGTGTAGGAAGAAGGAGCAATTAATATGCTCCCTTTTTTTTTTTTTTTCCCTTACGCTTATTTTGATTTAAAAGACTATTCTTTCAGTATCACAGATTAAGGTCACTATACAATTTACCATGGAAAAAAAAAAGTGGGCATAGTGGTTGAATCAAAAAATGAAAGGGCCTACGACAGAGTTTTTAATTATTCAAAAATGATCACAAAGATATTCTGAATTAATTTTCACATTTTTGCATTTGTACATTTCAAATGACTATGTGTATAGATATCATTCAGTTCACTGGGAAATGGCAGGCATCCTTAAGACCAGTTCCCTCGTTAATGTCATTCTTGATTGGGAAGGCCACCAACAGTAACAACGTCTTGCTGAAAACATTAAACACTTCAACGTTTCACGTGAGTTGCTCTTGCCAAGAAGCGCTGACTCCCCCTGAAATATTTGCAACATCTGAATTGGCATTTCAGATGCCAAAAAACCAATTTAAATAAATAAAAAATAATTTTAAAAAATACTCTGGATCCAAATTCCCTCTTGCATCTTACTAATTACGGGGTAAGGACCGTTAGATGTGCATCCCTTCTTAGCTTAATGGGAGCTGGGAGGCCAATACCTGCTACACCAGAGCTGAAACTACATCCCAGTTGCTGCCCCCTCGCTGTTGCTCTACAGCTGCAAAAAAAAAAATATATTAACTACAGTTAGGCAATTGTTCATTTCCTATTTTTGTTCAAAGTGCCTGGGGCATGCTTTAAGGGTTGCTGGGCTTTATGTAGGGATCATCAGAAGCAGAGGTTACACACAAAGCCTCGGAAAGCAGCAGATAGTGAGTGAACTCACAGGTGAGCTGGACCGGACCCCCCAGCTGAATTTATCATGGGGGTGGTATGTTGGCTTCCAGCAGAGGTGAAGAGAGGAATCTTCATACCCGCCATGTTTTTATAAACAAGGAATCAAGGAACTCACTCAATGGGTTCAAACCTCAAGGAACATGTAAATGTGTGTGAAACATGTGGACAGTTTTGGGGGTAATTATCTGAAACTTGGCTCTACTGAGAAGCATTATTAGTAGCATATAAATAAGGTTGTGGGGGGCAGATGCAGAGTTTAATAGCTTTTTCTTAAAAATATACTCCTAAGAACATCCTACCACTTTTAAGAGAAGTTCCACTCCAGAGATGTACATTTTCACAACTGGAACAGAAATGAGGTGTCCAACAGATGGGGAGAAGAAAAGAGAAAAGAATAGTCAAGTGAAGATCACAGAGGAAAAGATCTTTAAGAGTCTCTGGAAGAGAAGGACAAATATTGGCATCAAATATTTATGGGCAGTCATGCAATCAAGGCCCATGAGCTTCCTTTCAAGTATTCATTCTCCTTTTTATTCACTTGCAAAAATTCACTGCATGAGCGAGGTTTAGCATGACTAGGTCTTCATGTGAAATATGTATACTGGTTGCAAGCAGTAAGTTTTCATTTTTGAGGAGAAGCTGACATTTGTGAAGTCCATGGGAATTTTGCTGTGTTTTTCAAAACCAGAGATTTTACCCCAGATGTCTTCTAGCTGATTTCAAAGCAAGAACAATCAATTCTACTGGCAATAAGAGTAGCAAATCATAATCCTTCTCAGAATGAGACATTTTGAAAAAAAAATCCATTTCCCAAGTTACACTGAATAACACAGGGACTTAAAATCAACTCCAGTTTGAGGATAAATTCTATATAGTGGCTACATGCTTGGAAAAAGTTAATGGGGTACTGCAAAAAATCAGGGAAGGCTCTTCCCATGCCTATTCTACACCCACACACGTATGTGCACACAGACACAAATGCACTGATTTTTTTTGGTTTGGCTTTTTCCTTGTTCAGACTTGTGATTTAGGACATTACTCTCCATGTCTGAACTTAAAATTACAGTAAATTGCAGAGCAGTAATTTCGGCGAGCTGTCTGCGTCTTCTCTCGGAAGAGACCGGCTGGGGATTTTCAATTCACACACCTTTTACAGAACCAAGTCCTTATTCACAAAGTCCACATACACTCTTAACTCCCTGAAATGTTGCGGATGTGTATTCAGTATTTGCAACTTAATTTCTCACAGTATAGTTTTTTAAATACACATATATATTCCGATTCCACACATATCACTGCACAAACGCAGTGAACATTGGGTACATTTTCCTTGTACCCTGTCATTAAGAGCTGTATTGACAGCAAACAAGTTACATATCTTTTTTTTTAACAACATATAATTTTGCTGTTGTTTGCACGTTTTCTCCAAGACATATTGGATACCATTTGCTTTTCATTACAAAAAATGTGCTGACAACAAAATCACATATTCCTGACACACAAAAGAAAGAAGAAATAGCTACCATTTTTGGGGCAGGGGAGTTGTTACATGGGAAACTTGGTACATCATTACCCGGGTCTGCAGAGCTCGCTCGGCGCACGTGCATCCATCAAGACACAATAGAGGTGTTTGAGGCTTCCCAAACCCCTGTCCCTTTTATTCCTATTGCAGTGTATTGATATATTATTTTTAATTATCTGAAGATAATTAAATCTGGATATCCAAGCGTAGCCAGATGCAAACATGTCTGAAGATTTATGCAGTTGGGCTGCTACATTTATAAGTGTATTTATATCTCTAAAGCCTGTAAGACAGCACTGCAGAGGGGCCTGTGCCCAATGCTACGTTAATTCATCACACAAATGCCCAGCAGCAGTGGCAACGTAACTTCCAACTTAACGACAGAGCTAATTTCTGATTCTTTATATTCAAGACACACCTAAATCAAAGATCTGCCGATAGACCTAAATCCAAGATGTGTGTAAGATTCTTTGGAGAAGCCAGAGCCACTATCAAAGGGTATAAATCTTCAGCTGAGGTGAGATATATCACTCCACTGGAGTCAAGGGGTAATTTTACACCAGCTGGTCTCCCTCCCACTGAGATTCGGACTGTACACACACAACCGATACCCAGGTACCGCTCTGCGAGACTACGCCAGTGGCCTCCCAGCTAGATTGAGACCTGGTGGTAGTTGCCTATCAGAGAAGCTGAAGAAAGGAAAGAAGCCAAGCAAAGTTTGTATCTATGTATCTGGAAAGTGGTATCTGAGAGATTACCCCTGGTATCTCCTTATAAACTTCCCAGCACATCCTGGAAGGAAGACCCAGAACACTGGCTCCAGAAGTCTATGACTTTACATACATTTTTGGTGAATATTTGAATTCCACATCCCATATATCTGCTTCACACTTAGACTTTAGGCTTACAACACTCCATACAAGAGCAAATCCCACTAGCTCAGGACATGCCTCTGAGTTCAAACCATTAGCTAGATGACCAACACTGGAAACATCAGGACTATTTTGTCCAGCCTCTTCCTTCCATAGTTTTCCAGGCAGGTGGATTGTTAAAAATCATCTGGGACTACAGAAAGAAAATATGTTGACATTGGTCAAAAAGCTGGAAGAGCAGAAGAAATTCCCAAAAGAGAAGTAGGTTCCTGGGTTATGACGTCCCCACTCTCACACGAGCTCAAGTAGCACCAACCTGTATTGAGTCTATTACACTCATCAGCACGCAGCAGCTCTTTCAATGAAAAAAAGCAAAGCAGACTGAGGGAGAACAAAAGAGTAGAAGAAAAGTAGCAAGAGAACAATTTTCCTCCTCTGCCCATCAATTGTTATTTCTATAGGAAGTCCTCCAAAAGAGTAAGATCTTTAAAACCAAATGGAGCCACTGGAATTTATTGATGAAGAGAAAATCAAACCCAGTCTCTGTTTTTTCCATGAGCTATATTTATTTATTATTACCAATAAAGCCACACTGATGTCTCTGGAGTTGTACTGTCAAAAAGAACGTACCTGGGTCCAGGGCAGGTGGGTTGGAACTAGATGATCTTTAAGGTCCCTTCCAACCCAAACCATTCCATGATTCTAAAATATTGGGTTTTTGTAGTATGGGCTCTCCCCCTTTCTCAGTTGCCTTCCCCTGTCCTTTGCCAGCTGGTTGGTAGCTAGTGCAGCTGGCAGCGATGCCAAGCGCTTTGCAACAGTGGAGCCCGGGGCATTAGCAAGGATAATAATCAGTGGTCAGGGAAGCACGTATTGAATACGCCAGAGACACTGAGCAATAGGTCCACCGCCATTTGCATCGTGCAAACCGACCTGCAGGATGCAAAACACACTGCGTATCAGAAAGAAGAACGAGTGGTTAAACACTAGAAAAATGCTAATAGCGGTGGTGACGTATCGTCTGCAGCAAGCCTTTCAGCCTAAATCAGTGTATACCACCAAAGACAACACTGAAGAAGGCAACTGTGTGTGACTGCCGGGAATCACAGGCTGTGCACAGCCACAAAGGTCACTGGTGTGGTCCTGCCACAGCCTCCTGGAGACCAACACTGTGTGGGCAGCACACAACAGCTCAAGCCCACCAAGTCTGCCAAGACTCAGAAATTACCCACTTAACAGCACTAAGCACAGTGCCAGGAGCAGAAGCTCCCAACTCCTCTCCACCACCATGCAGCTCCAGCTGTCTACGTAAAAACTTGTTGCAAAACCTGGTATAGCAGAGAGGAAAAACATGGGGAAGAGTAAAATTAAGCATGTAACATCCCACTTTCTAGCCTACTGGGAGGTGTTCCTGCCCAGGGCAGTGGGGTCGGAACTAGATGATCTTTAAGGCCCCTTCCAACTCTAACCATTCCATGATTCTGTGATTCTATGAATACATTCAGTGACACAACACTGCTGATCCACCCTGGCTCTATCTGCAGCTACAACAAAGCCACAGGCTCCTGCAATCAAGAAGCAAAGCAGCTACTTGTCTAACCTGGGTGCTCAATGGGGGAACCACGTGCAGTCCTTCCTTTGCACAACCCACGCTTCTCTTCACCCCACAGCCACACTCATTTTACGCTCTGGCCTGTCCCACAGAACTTGGGAGCAGCAGGTTTGGTCATTACATCCTTCTCCTTTACACTTCTGTTTAGGAGAACTGCAGTAATTACAGCTGGTATTTCACTATAGTCGAGTTTGCTACATTTCTAGTGACTTCAACATCTCTCCCCGATAAAGGCGTAGTTTATACTGACAGTGGATTCCAGGTGAATGCTTATTGCAGCACAAACCACTCATCCTGACCAAATGGATGAGCAGCAGACCAGCATCCCTAAAGAAGGAGCATGGAACAGAGTAATTCATTTATTTAAAAGGCTGGCTGAGATTCAGCCATCTTTTGAGAATCCTGATATCATTTTTTCCTGCTGCAAAATTAAAAGCCATTAAACTGATTTTCTTTTAATGTCTCTTGACCCTTGTGGTTTTCTAAAATAAGTATTTCCCTTCTGTCCGTTTATGTATCCTCTCAAAACCAGCTGCACACCCAGCACAGGTCGGAGGGTTCAGGGGCTAACAAAATATCTGGGACTGTGATTTTAGCACCGCTGGTCAGGGTAAGAATCACATGAACTACAAGCAGTAGGTTTGTAGAGCTCAAGGCAACAGATGAGTACAGCTGCAATTTGACAGGATGATTTCCAAAAAGAAGAGGCCAAAAAACAAACCAGCAGAAACAAAATAACTTTCCACCACTAAACTAATGCAGCAATCAGTGGCCAAGAAGCAGAAGCCCGAGACCTGCTCCAAGGCTCCCTACTCAAAGCTGGCTAACTACAAAGAAGGCACAATTATCAAAAAGCTAGGAGACAGCAGAAAAAGGCTTACGATTCTGCAGAAGACAGCAATCTTACTGGCCTGGGATAAAATATAGTTTTTATTCAGGTAAAGCTCTCATTAAAATCTGGGAGAGCATTGAGTAAGTAAAAATAAGGACCTCAGGGTCCAGCCTATCCCATCTTACTAATGAACTCTTAGATACAGAGAACAAAATCTTGCCCAGGGAGCAGCTTCCCTGCTTTACTCCGTGATCTCCTGTGAGCTTACAGGAAAGTCAAGACAGTTCATGATGTTTAAATCAAGGCGCAAGTCGACTTACTGTAGCAGAACAACACGATGTGTATGCCTGCTTCAGGAGTCTGTCTTTTTTCAGTTATGTTTTTTACATCTCTTCAGAGCGCAGGAAACATATGACATAATCTGAATATTTATGGCACGCTGTGTAAAAGCAGAAGCCCCTCTTCTGTACCCATCTCATTACAGGAGTTTACATTTTTGGAAAGGCTTTCTGTTCTGGACCAACCCTAATTTCCTATTTCTGCTCCACTGTTAACCCACACTAATAGAATGGTGTAGATCGTAGAGGATTTCAAATCTTTCAGCAGCCTTTTCAAAACCAGAGCCCATGTAAAAGAGTTCAGCTAGCCACTCTCCTTCATCTGAGGGGAAAGCTTGCCTTAGGCACAAACAAAGCTTCAAATTGATTTAATTTAAAATTTCAAACTTCTGTATGCTGTTCAGCTTCCGACTGCCATCTGCTTTTTCAGCTTGCTGTGACAGAGAGCACGGTTTTTATTATGTTTGTTCAAGCAGGTCCATCAGCACAATATTAATTTTCCGAGTTTGGGAGTTCTGTATGCTTTAAAAAGCCACTAGTTATAAATCTGATCAGAAATTATCAACAAAAAATATCATAGCTCATTTAGCCAGCTTTCAAAATTGCATCTTTTCAGCCTGAAGCTCCCAGACTCTGTTATCTCCTCAAACCATCCCTCCTATTTGTTTGTGCTGCACCAAACACAAAGGTCCCTCATGATCTCAAATTGGGACCTTTTCATCAGCCCCGTAAGTCTTCAAGAAGTAGTAACCAAATACATTTTGATCACACCGGATGAAGATACCCCTGGTCAGATATTCCCACGAGAACGGTGGCAACACAGGAGCAGAGCAGTGAAATAGCCTTTACAGCAGGAATCCAGTTCAGCTCAAATCAGACCACGGGCCCTACAAGCTCTTGTCCTGACATCCCACTTCAGGCATTCCTGGGCCTCCTCCCCCTCCCCCTTTTTTTTTTTCCTTTTAAAGCTTCCTGTATAAAATTGATCTTCCAAAGAATGAGAAAAAAAGGGTGTCACTTGGGACCTCTCCACTAAGTTAATCTACTTTTCCAAACTGCTTAACTAACGTGTTGCGTTGTGCCAATGCAAGAACAAGCAGAGCTCCTCTTCCACTTGCAAATGCACTAAAATTAAGTTCTTCACTAGGCTTTATGCTTAAAATATGGATTTTTCCCATCCTTCCAGAACACCCTCCTTCCAACAAACGCATTCCTAGAGACAGGCATATGTTACAAACATCCTGATGAAATGAACTTTGGAGGAAACTGCAGCTTGTGCCCATCCCTGCTGAGAAGCCCCAAACACGCCAAATCGTGGCTCAAACTGGAAAAGTGCATTAATAGATGAGATGTGCAACAGCCCAGATGTGAGCGGCTGTGATTAACTCACGGTTGTACGCCCAAATTCACCACACACCACATCAAACCCTCCTTCCTGCCAAAACCAGGTGGCTGCTCATCCCCACCTTGTAGGCTGGACTTAAAGTCCCAGATTGCTTTGCATAAGGAGCTACGCAGCCATTGATAACTCTTTTAGATGAAAAATAAAACTGGGATTCTGTCCCCACTGCTCATGTATGAGTCCAGCACCCTTTCTACAGATTGCTTCAGGTCTGCTCTCTTACTTCAGTTCCAATTTAGATGGTCGTACCTTCCACCTGAACCCTCCTCACCACCCCTGGCAGCTGGCCACCGATGAGGGATTTGCTCCCCTGTCCCCCTCTCACTGAATTTATTTCTATTCAGCGGCGAACTAACAATCCTAGATTCGTATTGACACTTGACAACAGCACTTCGAGGTCTCCCCGAGAGGCACTCCATAAATGTAAATCCCGTAATTATTTGAAAGCGGAGTCTCTTCCAACCTGAGTGAGATCTGATAGTGTCTCTGCCTTATAAATAATGTAACGTGCTGGCAGGGTTTGCCGCTCCGTACAAGGCACAGAAGGCCCAGCTGGAGCACAAACAAGCGTACAAGAAAAACACAGTTGACAAAAAATGTACCGGGAGACCCAAAAAAGATGTTCTCTACAGATCTCGGCATAGATGGACAACAGGGCTTTCTTCTGATTTAGGGCAACATCTGTGATCGGTGAAAACTGCGACAATTTGGGAAAGATTAGAAAGCAGAGCGGAGCCAACGCTAGAGATGTGAGTGTTGCAAATATCCCAAATATTTCAGTCAAATCTCTTTTGTAGTCCTACCTTCAAAGCCACAGATCGTAAAATAATAAAACGCTATTGTCAAGACCCTCAAAACAAACAGTCGAGGGCAAAAAAAAAGGATAATAATAAAATATTCAGAGGTGTCTTACCAACAGACCCCTTCCTCGGCAGCTCTTCCCTTGGCTCAGGGGGAGGTGACACAGATGTTGCCAGCTGTGCGGGACGGTAACGCCGCCCGGAGCTCAATGGACGTTGGACTCTCCCATCCAATTTACAGCACCAGGATCAGCCATGGTGGCTTTTTCACTTGCAGGTTGGGAAAGGGACTGAGATACCTACAGAGCGCACAGAACGCCCCCCCCTCGCCTTCTGCTAAATGACTGTATTTTCCCAGATAAAAGGCTGGGGGGAAGGATCCGGTTTACTGTAAATAAACAGCAAACCACTGGACCATCTGGAGCTTTTGCCGTAATTTCTGCTGGCTCGGCAATTTTAAGGAGACTTGTTTCCAAATGATAGCACAGTTTGGGGATTTAAACCCTAATCTTTAAAACGCATATTTAAAAGGTATTAGCTAATTATTTAGGCTGTAACTACTGCAAAAACTGCAAATAAACCCCAGTTCTTTGAACCGGTGTTTTTGAAGTTAGGAAGCGTTTGAAGTGAGTTATAGGTAAGAGCATTTGATTGACTTCTCGGCCTGTAAATGAGAAGGGGAAAAGGTGCCTGGTCTTTGTGCAGAGAACAAATCAATACAGAACCAGTGGAGAAGGGCTCACCCAGGAAGGGACAGCCCAAACGGAGCTGGGAGCTGGAGATGCTGAATCTCGCCCAGATTCAGACCAGGCAGGAGCTGGTCTCTCGCTTACAAACCACTGGCAACACATTTAAACTTTTCCAGGGGCTGCCCGAATAGAAACTCATTTTCACCAGAGAAACTGTGACTTACCACCAAAATTTTCATTTCCTTTTTTGCCAGCAGCTTTATTCCCTTTATTTATCTGCTCTGGGACTGTCACTGATGCCTGCTAATTTTCATTTTATTAGCAGACCTATTTTTTCCCCTCATACCTGTTTCCCAAACACCTATTTTAAAGACAGTTAAAAAAAAAGAAAAAAGGATCTAAAGCTGAGTATTATTAATTTGGGGTCACTGGAACACAGGAGACTCAAATCAGGATCAAATCAGTTATATCCTGAAACGGACAGCCCTGATCATGCCTGTAAGGGTGATGCTTTTGCGAGCACTGGGTTGAGGGCACCCTAAGTGAGGTGGGGTGAGAAATCTGCCTTCCAGAAGATGTTCAGATACCGCACAGATTGACAGGGGATAAAAACCTGATAGGCAGCCATTTGTTACAATTAATGTTTAATTAAGAGCAGACGTTATTAGCTTTGCGTCAGAAAGCCAACAAGTCTTCTATGCATGGATGGAAATTCTGAGTTTGTTGATGAATAAACAATTAATAAATGAACACAGAGCGTTTCTAAAAGGGAACGCTGGCCGGGAATCATGCTGTTCACAAGGTCTGAAGAAAACAACATGACTGATTTCCATTCCTTCTTCGTCATTCTCTAATGTTCATGCTGGGACAGAAAGATGGCTGAGTCTGTTTTGGGGTTTTTACAGAAATCTCTAACTGATTATACTTTAAAAATACAACCCCACTCTTTTCTATCGCAGAAAGACATCAGACTTAGAAGCATTTACCTGGGTCTCCTGACTGCTCATAACTACAAAAAAGCTTGAGTCCAAATCTTCCCTTCCTTTTTTTATTATTCCATTATTTATTTCTTTTAAAATAACATTAACCTGTTCCGTCTAAGTCCTTATTTTCAGTATTCAATTTATTTTGGTCAAATAGATAGTCAGATGAACTTTGTACCTAACTCATGTACTTCAGAAAGGAGATATCATGCAGCCAGCAAACCCATCATGTCTCTATTGTATTTTGGAACAGGGTTAGAATTGGGTAAAGCTCTTGTGAGATGGATGAAAATATTCCTGAATGCATATAAAGGACTTTCAAAAAGCCAATAAATATAGGAATATTGCGGCCCCCTACAACAAAATGACATGGCTGGAAAATGATCTCAAGAAACAATTTTCATGCCAGTGTAAGACTTATTAATGAAGAGGAGTTCATCGTTAAAGCCAACGAAGGCAAGGGAAGGCATTGCCATTACATTTCAGTAACCGGGGACCCTCTGGAACTGGAACTTCAAAATAGGATTCCTTAAAAGCTTTTTCTTTCCTAAATTCCCTTTGCAGAAGCCTGCTTATTCTTTCATAATCACTTCAAAGCAATCCCCAGCCTTGCAATAAAGTAAATTCAAAGCAATTAGAGAGTAGATCTACACAGCAAGACCAAACAGCGCTTATAGAGGTTTTCTGTAAAGTGGTTCTGCATACATTTTCCTTGGAATGACATTATTTGTGTAAAGAAGTAGGGGTATATTTTATGAAGGAAAGAAAATATGAAATAAATTTATGACAGCAAATAGAAACACTGCATCTCTGGAGTGTGATATTATATTGCAGTTTGCAAGCACAACCAATATAGCACTGCCCTGCTACATTCATACATTTTAGTGAACAATAACAGAGAGGGGGGAAAAAAAAAAGGAAAGAAAGGAGTGTTCCGCAGCATGCTACAATAAAAGCCACCGCGTACTACAATAACAAGCTACATATGTTCAAGAATAAACAGCCCAACTTTGCATTTTCCTGCCCCGTCTCCCCAGCGGCTTTGCTTCGCTACTTTGCCAATTGACGTTTTCAAGAAGGCAACCCTGTGAAATGTAAAAACCGCTTCTTCCCTCACGCCGGTGAGGCTGTTGCTGGAAGAGGAGCTGAGCTGTGCTGAACCGAGATGCGGTTATTTCATTGTGATGCAAATAAAGGTAACAATTAAGAATATAATTTTGGAAGATGTCAGTGGCGTAATTACTCATATGGCTCCCAGCCAATTAAGCAGTAGGTGAATTAGCCCATTTAATTGGGTTTGGAATTTCAGCGCAAGGTGTTTTATGCTTTGTATTCTGTCAACATTTTGCTGAACTACACGTTAATAATTCTGATTGCTCTCGAAATAACATCTGGGCAAATTTGGTCTGGAGTACAAGAAACCACTGCTTGAAAGGTTGTGTACACCTGTGATCCCAGTTGTGCGAGCAGATTGATTCCAACAAAAGCTCCATTCAAGGAAGATGGAAGTCTTGATTTGCTCATAAGCCCATTAAACACACTGAATGGCCATGAAGATGAAACAAGGAAGAGCTTTAGGACTCTGCAGTTAGAATCTTAGAGCAGAAATGGCAATAATAAAAGAACAACACAAAGTGATTATTCCCAGTGTAAAAAGACAAGCTTATAACAACAACTGGAGAGGAAAAAGGAGAAAAAAAGTGTCATATCTCTTGCTTGGGAGGCTGCTGTGATTCAGCTAATCTCCTCTATTAGCAGATGAACACAATACAAAATAGTCCTCAGTAAGATGCGAAAACAGAGGCACTCACGGGTTAGTGGCAAAGTACTTCACAGCTACCCTAAGGAAGCACAAAATAGACATACTAACATTAAGACTGAAGATTACACTGTTAATGACAATAACAGCATACAAATGAACCCTCCTTCACGGGAAAAGATTAGTTTGAGAAGTAAAAATCCTCATTTAAAAAGGGTCTGATGAAACTGAGAGGCAAACGAATACAGCAGCGAGAGTCTATTAGCCACAAGAAACGCGCAAGTGCAAGACCTAGATGAGATGCTCTTTTCATGACGTGAGCTGGTTCTTTTTATTTTACTTTCAAATTGTCATTCCCTAAAACTAAGAGGGTCCTTGGGTGTGATTAGCATCTCCGATTGAAATTCAGTCAGTGTTCGCTCAGCCCCGACTGAGTCACTTTATTCTGCAGACTTCATTTTTGAGAATTCGAGGAATAAGTAAGGGGGCTTTCAGTTAGGAAACCTCTGAGAGGTGAGCATCACCCCATGATGAAAACAAAGCAGTGGTGAGGAGGGGCAATGTTGAATGCTTTCCTTAAGAATCATAGAATCATCTAGGTTGGAAGGGACCTTTAAGATCATCTAGTCCAACCATTTCTACGTGCACAGCAAGACTGGAATCCCAGGGATGCTTTGGGGGGAATTACCCCATGGGAGCTGGATTGCTTTGTCCATTTTGTACAGCTTCAGACTCCTCGCAAGGATTCCTTGCGCTTCCTAACATTATAGAAGAGAAATCAGAGGTATATGTGCCCTATACACATTCTGCACAGTGTTTGCAGATCCAGGGAACACTCTGCTGGAGTTCACTCTGTAAAATGCAAGTCTGAGATCTGGATTGCAGTCTCGGGCTCCTCTACTTCTGTATTTAACATCTTACTCAAACAAGTTGTTACATCCCACCACGCCTCATTCTTCCCATTTAGAACATCAGAATAAATCCGTGATTCATATTTCAAAAGGATTTTGAGATCTTTGCCTGTAGCATGCTCTGTACTATTGTTGTTATTTATAATTAGCAGCAGGGTTACTCCACTATTAATAACACTTAGCAGTAGTGCTTTTCATCTTCAAACCACTTTCTGAGCACTAATTAACTTCAGGCTTCTGTTATTGAAAAAATTTTTCTTTTTCTGTTTCCCTCATTTCACTGAGTTGCAGGGGCAATGGGGAAAAAAAACCACGTGAGCTTCAAGCAACTCAATCCTTAACTTTAAAGGGACACTTCATAATTTTCACAGTGAGAACTGTTTCCACTTTTGTCAAAATTTCTCGGAAGTGTCTTTCTAAGACACCAGAGTGGATCCACGCTGCCCCTTTCAACTAGGACTGTGCAGACTGAGCAACCTAAAATCAGCTTCTCTGAGTTCCTCACCTTCCTCACCACTGCCCCTCTCTCCTCGCTGCCATCTGGAATTAGCAGAGACTGCCAAGGGGTGCTCGGGACCTCTCAAAACATCTCAGTGGTCAGTGCAATGGGAACAAAGATTAAAAACGTGTTTTCTTCAGTCTGCACTTTATCTCATCCAGAATTTCATTCCAGCAGCAACATCTCAGGGAAGCTGGTCCCATTTTTTTCTTGATTAGCCAATTCTCAGCTACAAAATACAGCACATAGTCCATTTTTAGTGAAGGACTTCTTACTCAGTAATGTATTTTATATCTTGCCATCTGCAAGATAAGGCAACACACAACACCCCTCTCTCCTTCATGATGAGCTGGTCACAGTGAGCAACAGGACCCTATTTTAGGTCCTCTCCTGCCCGTTGGATCAGACCATCCCACCCATTTTCCCAACTTTGGATGTCATCAGCACTGCATCTGGGACACTGGTTGATTTATACAAGTCATCATTCAAGGTGGGCTTTACTAGCATGACATGCTTGTCTGTAATTGTCCTTGTGACTGTTCATGAACATAAATGTGTTCATATTGATGTATTATTTAGTTGACTATATTGTTCTGGGGTTGATGGTCTTCTCCCATGTGTTTTAATGGCAGTATTTTCTTCTAAAGTTAAGCATGCTGTTAATGGAAAATTGTTTAGCTATTCCAGGGGACTCCTAGACACCTGGGTTTTCAACAGGTTCACTTATCCAGGGCTCTTCCTCACTTCCAACCATCAACAATATGCACTTACAGTGAAAGAAATCCTTCACAGTGGTGTCCCTTCTGGTAGCTGCTCTCTCTTGGACTGTTATATTGGCTCCTAGAGTCCTCAGAGCAAAGGTCGCTCTCACCTTTGGAAGAGAAACTGAGAAGAAAGGGGCCGTGGGGGAAAATGAATCTATATAAATGCAACGGGAGAAAAAAATAACAAGCTGCTCTGTGTCTCCTTATGAAAAAGAGTCTGTTACGCTACTGGCTCTACAGGCTATCCTGGGCAACCTCACTGCTATAAAGAATGAACGATATCAAAGAAATGTAGATTTTGACTTGCTATCCTTTGGCTCATACACTGTGGGGTTTGGACCTGTTATTTATTGAAGGCACTCTGATTCATTTTAATGTACTTGCTAAATTGGTCAGCATCAAATGTAAATCAGTACAAACCCTATTTATTATGTCCAACCATGCAAATTGCCAACCGCCTACAAGTTCCTTTGCATCCCTGTGCTCTACCAAGAGACAGAGAGAAGCAATGGACTCGACCACCAGATGCAATTAGAAATTCAACTAGACCTGTATCAGTGTACACTGGAGTGGGCCTTCCCTGTACAGCTTCATCTGGCCTCAAGTTGCGCCAGGGGAGGTTCAGATTGGATATCAGGAAACGTTTTCACACTGAAAGGGTTATTAAGCATTGGAATGGGCTGCCCAGGGAAGTGGTTGAGGCACCATCCCTGGAGGTATTTAAAAGATGGGTTGACACAGTGCTTAGAGACATGGTTTAGTGATGGTTTTTATCAGAGTTAGGCTGATGGTTGGACTAGATGATCTTAAAGGTCTCTTCCAACCTAGACAATTCTATTACTCTATTCTATGATTCTATCATGAAGTGGGGTTTTTGCAGCAGCAATATTGTATATATGTGTAAAGGGAACACATTAGGTTGCAATGAAGTATGGTTGCAGTTCATGTAATTTTATATTATTCATCTTACTAAAACCAGTTATTTATTCAAGGGCTTCCTTTTTTTTTTTTTTTTTAAATGTAAAATCTGTAACTGCAAAAATTCCCGATCAGTGAAACTACCCATACTTTTGTATGATCATAAGAAAAGAAGGCATTGCAAGTGGCAGAGTAATTATGCCTTCTCAGCATATATTTGGCCCTGGAGGTAAAGATAACATAAATTCTCCATTGTGTTCTATTTTAACGTCCAAAGATTAGCATATTCCACCACTTCTATAAATTACAGAGTTTCCAGCACACTCTGCATTTAAAATCCCAAAGTGGAATTGATTTTAAGCAAGAAAACAGTTTGCAAACTGACAGAAGTATGTCGCCCAGTACATTGTATTCATGTCCAGTGAAACAAATCACGTAACCAGCTGCCGGAATAACAGCCAAACGTCCTACACTACTGCACCATCTAATTCAATTGATTGCCTTGAGAAACAATAATATAGTTATAATACTTCTAGTAGCTTGATCCCCAGGGGAGCAAATTTACTCTGGTCTCCCTAACTGGTTGATAACATATTTAAATGCCAGTCAGTCACTAATCCGTTGCTGCTCCATCCTCTGAGAGCTGCTTTATTGAACACTGTAATTGCCTGGATGTTGTTTTTCATTTCTGTAGCTGTTGCTGTTAATTAAATATTTCGTAGAAAGCTCTCTCTGACATTTCTTACTGCATTCTTGAATATCTGATAAGATATACAGGCTGAATATTTGTACCTGCTGCTCTCTGCTGATACTCTTGTCCTAGATTCAAACCCCCAAAACACTGAAGAAATGACATACTTTTAGCGAAATTAGGACTCGCACAGTTAAAGGGCTGGGGGGATCTGAATGGAATAGAGGCATATGCCGTGCCCGTTAGATCGCAGATGTCAGCTAAAGCAGGACGTACATCTGGACCACAAGACTTACCCTCCTCCCCCCTGTAGACACGCAGTGGAGCCGGGCACTCCAGCAGCAGCGGAGCTGATTTTCCAGAGTCGAACCTCAGTGGCAAACGCCAGTCTGGGCTTTCTCCACGCAAAACATCTTGAAGGCCAATAACGTTCAGAATTAGTTGATTTGCTGTACGCCACGATACAAGAGAAAGGTGGCAGGAAGAGGCATTCTAGCAGCTCATGGGGGTGGCAGGTGGGTTTTCCTCTTAACACCGTCTTTAAAGGAAGAATGAAGGGATAGGTCCAGCTGGGGACATTCAATGCCCAGTGGCACGGGAGTATCGACAGGTTAAGACTGAGTTGGGGATCTGAAAACACCTCTAACGCTGGAGACACAACACTGTTGTTTTCAGACTGTACTCTAATGACTACTGCCTCCCAAATTAACAAGACTGTTAATGAAAAGAAACTACTGCTAATGCTCTGAATTAAGTTGTCCAATGGTGTCTGACAAGTAAGTCTGGAGCGGTAACAAAGGCTCTATCATAGGCAGATGTGGATACACACATAATATACACGCCGTGTAAGTATTTGTATTTACAGACCCAGTGTGCATCCACAGGAACACAGTGTGTGTATGTTCACACACACACCTGCCCATCCTAAATATCCGGACTAGGTAAGCATTTAACTAATACAGTATTAAGCTGCAATTCAGGTGTTTTAAACGTTTAAATAATAAGAATGAAATCCCGGTGCTACTAAAGTATTTGACAAAGCCTCTATTAAGTTCAGAGGAATGCAACGTTTTATTGCTTTTTCTACTATTAATTGGTTTAATGCCACCAGTATGATTAGTGATCCATCACACTTAGAAATTAAGACACCCACTGCATGGACAATCTAAGGAACGCTCCCTTGGGAGCTGCCCTATATGTAAGTATTTTAACAGCGCATCTGCTGAATCCTTACTCTGTACATCAGAGTAAGGAGTACCTGACATTTGAGTCGGGTATTTAGACTTATTCTTCCACGGTGTTCCCACAGTCTACTTCCACTGATATTCCTGTGGATGATTAATTCACCAAGAAGTCCAGCCTCATCGCAGCCATCAGGCTGTTCCACAGCATCCCTCTTTCTTTAACACCGTCTGGTTCAAAATTACCTCCCTTTAAAAAAAAAACCATACAACCCTCTTCATCCCATTGTCTTGGACTGTGAAATTTTAAAAGTCGCTTGTTAATTCTTCACTGAAAATGGGTGAGAACCGTGTCACCTGTGCATACGGAGACCAGTAGCTGCCCACGCACTGAGGTACCGAGAAGCACATGGAACTTTCTCCACTCCAAATGGAAACTAAGCTGAATTATTTTGGTTTTGCCGCAGACTAAAAGCTTGCACAAAGACACTTTTGCTCAGCTGACAAGAGGTAACTTGATCATTAGCATGAGCCCACGCCACAGGACTGAACGTCTTTTAGCATTTTGGAAAAATCTCAGCCATCTCTTTCTCCACCTTTATCAACTCCCCATTGACAAGGAGCCAAGGGAAACAGACGATGCTTCCCACCGCTCTTCTACCCATCGGACAACGCTTCCTTCTAGGTTCTGCCATAGTCGAATGACCTTTGGCTTAGCGATACCACAGTTTATGAAACCTAATATTAAAACATGGATTTTCTCCTTGTCCCTGCCTTGCAAGATCTTTTTCTTTCAGTTAGTTATGATTTTAATTTATGCAGCACTCCATGCCTATACACTGCTCAGATTTAGACCACATACTTTCTGCAGTGTAATTCTACAGCGTAGTTGGAGATACCCCAAAAATAAATATCCTGTAGAAAATAAAGTTGCATTGCACAGCCTGAAGAGCTCTTGTTTCACTTGCTCTAGGTAGGCAGGCACCCAGCCCCCTGGACAGACCACCGTGTCAAAATCCAGTCATGTCCCTTAAAGTCTTCCTTCGCTTGCAAATAAAAACCCGCTCCTGCTGAAAATACACAGGGAAATTCCCCACAGGACACAGCTTGTCTCCTTAAGAGGATCCACGGGGACCAACATTAGAGCAACAATTAGAGATCTGGCTTCCTTCCTCCACATATGGGAAATGGGCAGCAGAAGGGAATATGGTTGGGAAACACTTTTCAGTGCTTCATCTGAGCTTTCTCTCGAATCACGAGTGCGTTTAGGAGAGAGTGTTGCTCTAGATCAAGAGAGGGTGACAGGAAAGGGAAGACCGTGCAGACGCTGCTGTTTCCGCCTTCACACACAGCATCTCTACAGCTCTCCAGGGAGACGAGTAGCAAACGACCACATATACTCTATTGCTTCTGTTTGGTTTATTTGTCACTCTTTGTAGGTTTATAGTTAGCTCCTGCTGGTAGCCCCTTATTTCTGCCTAGTTAAGGAAGAATATGGTGGTGTATTCTTTCAAAAAAGAAATGTTTTCCTTTACTGCACCGCAGGTGACAAACCCCTGGTGTCTAGCAAGGCTGGCAGTAGATGACTTGGAGATTTTTCAAGTCAGAAATCCTTCTGGAGAGACCCTTTTTAGTTTTCCTTTCTGAGTTTAACCTGCCATGTTTCTAATATGATTATGACTCTCCGTTCCCTGCCAGAGTGACAGCATGAGGCAAGTGGGATTTGGCAACGATGTAGGAGGATGAGCGGTGGCGAAATCAGAGAGCGTACGACCAAAGTATCAGGGTCCTCTGCATTCAAAGGAGCAGCATTTACATTTCCCAGTGACCACTGCAGGAGCACACTGACAGCTACGAACTGCCAGATAACAACAGATTCGTTACAGACCTCTGGGCCAATAATTAAGGGGAGATCATATTCTGTTCCTTCTGTGTAAAGACTAAGTGAACAGGCAAGCAAGAAAGCAGCAAATCTAGTGGAAAGAATACGTACTCTCACCTATCAAGAAACAAGGCACTTCCAAGTTGACAGGAGCAATATAGAGAGATTCTTAAACTACAGGTTTCCCATTTTCCTTCTTGTAAAATAAAAATAACTGAAAACAAAGATTTTAACCCTATTTTGAGGCTGGTAAGTATTCTTAAACCTTATGCAAGCTTTCTGGGCTGGATCTACACGCCCAAATTATATGGTGATTTTAAAGCCAGATGAATTATCTCAAGCAGTCTTTCCCCCCCCACCGAAATCACAAATGCTTATTGAGATGGACTAGAATATTTCCAAATTTGTATTGAACACATGAAACTGTTTCAACCCACCAAACAGCGCATGTTCTAAAAATGTAAAACTCTTATATTAATATTTCAAATTTTAAAACATTATATTGATTTTATTTTCAAGGTTCCTTGAAGTAAATACTAAAAAAACCTTCCTCCAGCATTTTCATTCCGGTGAGAAATGAGAAAACGCTTCCTTATGGATTAAACAAAATATTATTTTAAAATAACAGAAGGAAACAATTGAGGCCCTAGAGTCTCGATCCTGGATGACTAAATTTGATACCTCCTGGGCTAAAAGTATCAATTCTTCCAACAGCTTGAACGCTTCAGGAAGGTGACAGCAAGAAGGCGCCTTCCCTGCTCTCCCTTCCCTGTCCCAACCAGCCGCCTGAACACGGGTCTCCAGGAGAGACCGACTGGCACGTATTTGTACATTAACCTCAGTGGCTCAAGTGGCCAGTTTTCTACAAATATTCAAATCTGGTAATTATCATCATAACAACCCTGTATTGTCCTTGATTTGTGTTTTAATCTCTGTAATTAAAGTGTCTAGCTGCCACAGCAACAGACGCTATAGAAGCATGTCTGCGGTATAATCATATTATTAATTAAAACCACAAAGTAGCTACACAATAAGGAAAAGGACTAGATGGCAGAGGAGACCGGTGGCTTTAAAAAAATAATTTAGAGAATCTTTCACATCAGTGTGTCGCATTCAGTGTAGCTCAGGCAAAGAGAGGATGCTTTTCCTCTCTTACTGCCAGGCTGTACCGTAGGTATGCCCAGAATTTGGAGGGTCTCACTCCATCTCCCCGCAGAGAAGTGTTTGCATCCCCAAGTCATCAGTAGACTGGCCCCTTGTGGACACTTTCAGCAAAGTAACTAAAACCCAAACAATACAGAAAATTAATAAATTCTCTCACCCTGAGAGAGGGAGCCTTTTTCAGAGATTAAGGCATTCCTGTTGCCCGTGCTAAATGTTCTCTGCCAAGCAGAGGAAGGTTTAAGCAGGCACCTCCACTAGGACAAAGCGCCTTCCTCAAAGATCCTACAGAGCTGTAATTAGTCTGATTTTTCCCAAAGCAAATTTAAGGAGCATATTCATTTGTCTATCTCCAGGGTGCCTTGCTCACTCTAGCTTTCTAGCACGCAGCAGCAGCAGCATCTACCTCTTTCGGGACCTCCAGGTCTATAGTTAACAGCACAGTGAAGGATGAAGATGGGGTATCTGTCTTACAAGAACCATCAAACTAAGGGGAAATTTTCTTGTCTGACTCAACTGACTGGGTGCACAGGTGTGGGTGTCAGGGTGTGCACACATGAAACTTGGTTGCTGGGCTGTAATACTAGAGAGAACTGAAAGGATCACAAATCACGGAATTGTCAGAGTTGGAAGGGACCTCTAGAGATCATCTAGTCCAACTCCCCTGCCAAAGCAGGATTGCCC
>JAOXNO010000004.1:30215659-30227988 GCA_028565335.1 Limnodromus scolopaceus
ACACTCTTCCCTATGCAGCCCAGGATTCCATTGGCCCTCTTGGCCACAAGGGCACATCACTGGCTCATGGATAGTTTACAATCCACCAGGACCCCCAGATCCTTCTCCTCAGAAGTGCTTTCCAGCAGGTCCACCCCTAACCTATACTGGTGTCTGCATGTAACCTAACCTATATTGGATGTCTCTACCCTCAGTTGTTTTGGGGGGCAAAGTAACCAAAACAGTGCAAGAGACCCCCTGCAAAAGCAGCGATGAGAATATGGGCTGTAGGAGCCAGTAAGCTGGTAAGTAGAGGGGGAAGGTTCAATAAGACCCCTTTTTATTTCTAATCAGCAGCGACTACAGCGGAGAAACCAGCTGTGAACTTGTCAGATCTGCTGATGATACACAACGATGGGGGACAGTCAATACAGAGCCAAGCGGCCAGGGAACTTCAAAGGGAAACCACGTTCGCCGTGTAATTGAAGTGAACCACGGCAAAGAAAAGGGAATAGAGAAGGATACCTGCTGGTGAAACCTGGGGCTCTGGGGAGGGGAGGTTGTTTTGTTTTGTTTGAAGTGGTAAAAGGAAAGGTAATGGCAGGAAGCAACATTTGTAAAAAAGCAGAGCGGAGCCCGGGTAACGGTGAGAGTGTATGAAACAGGGGAGCAAAGGTTAACCCCAGCTTTGGACAAAATAACTGATCTGGAGAGAAAGCCTTCAATAACACCTGCAGGCAAATCACACAGATAGTGGGGATGGGAATCAGATGAAGAGCAGGGAAAGGTAAAGGAAGATTAAAAACGAGTTTTACTAATTAATATATTATACATTAGGTGGGCTAAGGCCACACATCTCTTAAACTGATTTTTCGGCTTTGAGATCTTGCAAATATTATAGCTACCAGGAAACCATGTGGCAGCTGGCAATCCTGTTTTCAGCTACTGTTTGCCAGTGACACTGAAAAACTCAAGGTTTTTCTTTTACCAGTAAAAAGAGCTGACATACTGTTTCAAATTCTTACATGGGTATATATTAGCTGGAACAACTGGGATAAGTCATTAAATTACTATGCAATAATTAGCCCTTACAGTAGAAAAGGCTTCAAAGCTCTTTACAGAGGTTATTCCTCATAGCCAGGAAAGCAGGGACAGCAAGAAGCCAAGTTGCATCCAACAAGCCTGCAAACCAAAGGCATCACCAGGGCCAGAGCTTGGATCTCCTGAACCCCCAGCAGCCCTGCACACTCCGGGAGGTCTCACCTCTCTGGGACAGACGCTCTGCATGTGCCACATTTTACTTTCTGTGCATGATGTTTGGGAGCTTGGGGCTGATTTTAACCTGTTTGAATATATTCAATAAAGTGGCCAGTGCTTTAAGTATCACGTTAATATCAAATCTGGGCTTATTAATTCCTGGTTTGATCTGATCCGGTGTGCAACGCCATCTCTAAACTAGTTTTTTCCTCACTATGGCAAAATTTACTGCAAAGATTCACCTTGAACATATATAATGTATAGAAGTCATCTCTCTGATATGAACTGGAGCTTGTAACACAGATGCTTGTGTGGGTTTTCCTTTTCCACAAAATTCAGAAATAACGGCTAATGACACTAGAACTTTGTACTTTGTGTAAGGAAGTGTGGAAGTGACAACAGCTTTTATCAAACTTACAGCAAAGCAGAGTGAGATGGAGTTTAATATTAAGTTTAACATGAAAATAAAGCTGATACTGTCCAAAGATTGACACCTATTAGACACCTACACTGTCGGAAGAAAGGGAGCTGGCAGTGGAAATGGGAGGTCTGTTTTCCAAGGCTGGAAAAGCACAGGCAGAAGAGTTGAAGCAGGGCCCAGGAGCTTGAGATGGATCCGTGGCACTACAGGAAAGAACATTGACAGAAATATCTCATTCCTCACGGAATGAGAAATGAGGTGCTGCTGGGACAAATTAGTTAACATGTGAGGAGCCTGCGCTTGTCATTGACTAGTGTCAGAGTAATGTTATCCTGTTTGAATCAAATCATCTCAGACTAATTCCAGCATGGAAGATGATCTCATGAGGAACTCCAAAGTCCCTTTAACACATCCTATTTATTTACAAGCTCTATTTCTATGGGCATAGAAACAGAAGACACCACTTTAATGCTCTTCAGCCAGCTAGCCTGTAACCCAAGTATTTACTCTTGGCTTTTCTCTTACAACAGCCCCTTTGTTTTCAGTGCACTGTTTCACCCGATTGTCCTCAAAAGCACAGTCCCACTCAGTCCCAGATCATCAGCAATGTAATTGCTGTGTTTGGTTCATCAGTCCCTTGGAAAATCTCACTTTGCACCGTATGCTTCTGCCACTGCAATGATGTGCACTACTATGCTTTAGGAAGGGGCCTTTCATCATTTCAGCTCTTTAATAAACAAAACGGCAACCAAAGTGGCTAGCACTTCTTCTTACAAGTGTAGGAGGGTTCAGTATAACCCATAGCCCTTCCCAGAGATGAGCAATACTCCATAGCACAGGAGAGTGTGAGAAGCTGAGCAGCAGGAGGACTAGTACACATCCTGAGCAAGACGAACACCAGAAATAGTGTTTGTTCCCAAGGAGGAACCAAAATAGATTCAGAAAAGGATCCAGACCCACCTACAACCGCTCAATCAAAAAAAAAAAACAAAACACAAAACTACAAGGAAGGTTTTGTGTGAAATTTCCAGCTATTTTAATACTTTTCCCTTCCCCACACAATTGTTTTCCACATTTACTGCTCTCTACCATATATGTGCACAAAAACTGACGCCAAGAGCCCTCCTGTCTTTTCCCTCTCCTTTGCTCTTTCCTCTGGATCCACTGGCTCCTCTTCTCTGCAACCCTTTTGCAGCTAAGGAGGATGGAAGCAGCACACAGCACTTATTAAAAGTGGTCTTCCTTTGCCAGCACATGAAAAAATATATTTTTCTGATGGCTGCTTGGAGTAGTCTGTTACCCTTTGAGTGACTTGTGCTCCTCACAGGCAGCAGAAGACCTAACTGACCAGCAGGGAGAGGAAAGAAAGTCTCTTGGTAGTAACTCAACAGAAAAGATGGAGAGTCCTAATGGGAAACTGGATTTGACACTGAAAACTGTGAACAAGACAGACATGGCCCAGAAGAAGCAGCGTGTTCTCTGTAACCGGGAAGAGCAGTAGCTCCTTAGTCCTGAGATTAAATACTTTGGGGAAAGAGAAGAAGTCATCATTTCGGTTGCTGTCACCTAGAAGCCAGAAAAAAACAGGAAGGCTGCATTCAGCACTGCGCATCATAGATGCACATGTCAAGCTGGATCGTCTCCAGTCCCATTTTCCAGATGGATTCGGACTGGTGACTACTCCAAAAAGCTATATCTGGGAAATGCAGACCCTGCTCAAACCTTTCAGCGAGAGCCTGTGTTGCACAGCAGCACGTCCTCCTCGCAGCTCAGGCAAAGGCTCTGTCCTTCTCTGGGGATGGAAGACAGTTTTGAGAGGTTTCCATCAGCAGGTTGCTCAAAGCTTGAGTACAGATTTAAGAAAAGCAAGTTCCTCTGTGACAGGAACTGCATCACAGTGTAGGAACATGCAATTAATGGCATGAAGCAGACCTGAATTCAATCTGGAGTAGAAATTAAACACGCCACTTTGATTGAGGGTAGGTTGCTATTGCTGCTCTCTCTGTTGTTTAAGTTTCACATGTGATTTTTTCAACAAACCATCTACTCAACTCTGGTGTCCAGTTTACTACTTTTTCCACACATTTGTTCCTGGAAGTACTGACAAGGCTAAGTCTAGGGATCAGATTTAAGTACTCCTGCCGTCAGGCCACTTCCTTGCACCTACAGCTGCAATCATGAATATTTGCACTAACAATTTAATCACATCGCACTGATTTGTCATAAGCAATCGCTTACTGTTCCTAATAATGTTCTCATTGATTGGTTAGAAGGGAACAATTGACAGTGATTGAAGGTCAGGCTGACATGGCCAAGCTGAAACATCAGTAAAATGATACAGGTTTTCTTTCCATACAGGTACTATAAATTATTTTGAAGGTGATTCATATGAGCTTACAATGAAGTATAAGAGTATAATTGTCTTTCATTACTATGCAAATTATGCAAAAAAACCCACCTAAGAACTAGTCCTATTGATGATATACTGCTTTATCTTCTTTTTCCTCTGACAATTCACATCTGCAGCATACAGAAGTTAGATTATTATCTATACCATTATTAAGTCAATTTACTTTTCAAGGTGGTAGTTGTGCTTTTTCTTAAAGCAGCTATTTTGACATAATGTACTTAGAAGTTGTGGAATTCAAAGCCAAAAGACAACAATGACTTCAACTTTCTCCACACACTTTCAAGGCAATGTTTAAAACTTTCAAAGTATGATGGGTAACTAATATAATTATACTAAACTTGGAAAGAAAACAGATGGCATAAACCAGGCAAATGAGATATATACCAGAAATAGTCATCAACTGAAAGAATAATGCAGCAATGTTTTTTTTAAAGATGCTTTCTGAAATAGATTCACCATCATATATTATTTTCCACTTATGGACTCGAGCCTGAGCATGTTCAGCATCTACTGAATTACCCAAGAACAGATCTTGTGTTTTACAGCTGTGGTCTCAACTACAGTCATGATTATTTTCTTCAAGAAACATCCAGACATCTTAAGAATCAATATCGCAGATTACTCACCAAGCAGCAAGTATCCTCTGCATAAGTCACTTCTGAAAATAGTTGTCACAACTATCCGTTAGAACAGATAACGCTTTATGTTAATCTTTCATGGGGTAACACGCTTTGACCACAACTAGCACAACTGCAGAACTGAAACCATAGAACCATAGAATTGTCTGGGTTGGAAAGGACCTTTCAGATCAAGATCATACTCAAAAAAGGCTTTAAGAAGTAGACTAAAGATCAAAAGGAGGACCAAACCCAAACCCCCCTTAATCCAAAATGCTTTTACACCTCTTCAAACAAATAAAGACAGGATGTAAAAGTTACAAATTTAAGTAAAATAGAATTTGTTTCTCATATGGATATATACATGAATGTTCAGGAAAAATGTCATTGGCCCAAGCATATTCCTCCTCTGCAGGAACAGTCTCCCCTGGCATATACCACATTTCAGCAACACAGATGCTGAAGTGCGGCTTTTATTAACTAAGATCAATTGTGAGAAACATCGCTGCAATAATGAACTTCTATTTAGTTCATCCATGTTATCATCCGATCTGCGCCTGCACTTTGAGACATTGTCAAAAGGGAATTCTTCACTTAAGTCCTTATTTTGACATGTTAAAACATGTCATTCATATGGTTTCCAAAGACTCATCCCCAACTTATAGCTCCCTGCTTTCAACCCTTAAGACTTGGTGGGCAAACAGTATCGTGAGACTAGAGAACTACTCACCCTCTACAAACACCGAGTGAACAGTGAAATGCCTAAAGAGAAATTCCCCTCCATGAAATCCAGCAGTGAGTCACAGCCCACGGACAGGAGGATAAAGGTCCCGAGTGGTGGCTCACCGTGACTCCAGCCCAGCACAGAGCAAGGGCACAGTGGGTGACGCTGCGGTGATGCCAGAGAAGCCTGACCAGTTATGGTCCACACATTTCATATGGCAATCACAACAACAAATAAAATTGGCCTGTTGACAGGCATTACGCAAAAAACCCCAAGGTTTTGTTCATCACAATTTGTTTATCGTGAACAATTATGGGAGATCATCAGTATTGCTAGTTGAATTCTGCCAAGCTACTGCCCCAGTGAACGAAAAAACCAAAATACTATTGCACAAGGAACCTGCTTTCTGCAAGCAAGGACAAGTCTACAAAACCCAGCACAACCTTTGTGTCTTCTGCTCACCTTCAAAACACACCAAACAGTCAAAGGAAGAGACACATCCAAGTGATACGTGAGCTCTTGTAAATTTTGCCCGTGTTGGAAGGACACTTTTTTGTTTATTAAAAGAATAGTTACTAGTATTTTAACTGGATTTTTTTTTAAATAAAGCTTGTTTCCTACCAAGCGTCCTAGGTTTTATTTAAGTCAAGTCTGACCCTCTCAAGCAAAAAAACTGACTTCAATTAAGAGCTTTGCCTCAGTAAGGGCCACTGCTTTCAGTCCTGAATTATTTAAAGCTGAGAAACTGCAGCTCAGGAGCATTTTACAAAGCTTTTGAAATTATAAAAGAGGTAGAAGGAACACCTTGCCCAAAACACTGCTCTTAAAGATTCTTCCTAACCCCAAAAGCCACCAGTTCAAGGGAACCATTGTGCTATCAGGAAGGCAACCTTTTCCTCTAAAATACCACCCAGCACCCACAAATTTTCATTTAGTTCACAGTGTTTTCCATGGTATTTTAATGCGCTCCCACCTGGCTGTCGATTGTCTCAGCCTTGCTGAGATTGCTTCAGGGGGAGCTACTGACATGTGATACCAAGGACAATTTCTGGAGCAAGGAAGATTGTTTTTTTTCCCCGAGGATCTACATTACTTCCAGGAACAAGTTGGGTTTGTAGGCTTAAAAAGCAGCATGTCCAATTCTGCTGATACGGGACAGCACATGAAGGTAACTTGTACGTACGCTCACCTCCCCAGGGACAGTTCCCCACTCGGGAACTAACATACACGTGATTTGCCCTTGATCAGTGACTCCTCTGACTCCAGGAAACTGTTGTAATATTATTTATGCTTCTTAGTCATCAAAGCTTTTTTTAATCCAGCTTAGGTGTGACATCTTGGGGCCAGGTGAATAGTGGGGTGGAAAAAAACCGCACCATGTCTGCACTCTGCAGCAGGTTTTATCTTCTGCAATTCAGGCTTGATTTGAGTGTGCAGTCAGATGGAATGAGCTCATTCAGTATCTCAAAGATCAAGGACTTGGTAAATCCCAAATGCGACCACGTGACCACTTTGAATAAGGACGGCAGCGTCCCTGTGCACTAAGCACAGCTACATCTTCATTTGAACTCTGCTCACATCCTAAACGCCATCCAGATTGAGCTCCAGTTTTCCTTTTTGCTACAGGTAGCAGGTCGGCTCTCGCATACGCTGCCGAGGAAGTCACAGACATTTAAAAAAGGGACCTGATTTCAACTATGTCCATTATGCAAATGCAATTAAGGTACATTATCTTCATTTGCTTTAAAACCTTTAAACCACCTTGAGCAACAAGCCTAATTATACTTTCTTCGTCATGTCTTGAGTTTCAAACACTCCTTGCTTTAGAGTAAAAAAAAAAAAAGACTAACAAACAAGCAAAAAACCTTGCCATCAATATGTCTCAGATAAACAGTAATAATCTTTTACGCTTATTTTCCCCATTCATCCCAAGGAAATGCTTTACAAAGTGTGAAGCCAAGATCATTTTACCTACCTCTGGGATGAAATGTCGCAACAGTTTAATCACACAGCAACACCACGCAACATTTCAGGATCAGGCACAAAGAACAATACTAACTCTAATTGAAATTACTGGGGGAATTAAGGCATGCAGAACATAATTACTCATACTGGACTTTGGCCAGTGCAAACTGGAGTACAAGCCAGGACATGAAGTCCAGCCACTTAGTTCCTGCCAGAAGTGCCATGAGATCTTTAATGAATACAAGTGGCAAGATCCCAGCATCCTATATAGTATGGCCTTTTAAAGAGAAAATAGCCACTGAACAAGCTCCAATTTTAATGTGGCTCTAGTGCTGAATAAAAGAGAAAAAAACAGTCTTGCATCATCTACTAAATACAAACAACATAAAAATACAAGCTAAGTACTGATTTGGCAAACTTCAGTGTCCTTAAGAACTACGCACCAAGCATTATACCAAATTCTAGACAAACTGTAATAAACCTCTTTAATCAAACTTCCCTGGGCCTGAAGAACATCAATGTGATTCTTCATTGCGGAAATAAATCTGTTCCAGGGAGCTCAAACTTCTCTTCAGCCTTGTAGACAGAAGGACATTGGGGAAAGAAGAGCAAAGCCCCAGTCTCACAGGATTGCTGTGCAGACACCCCTAGAAATGCAAGTTGTTTAGAAGTAGAGCTGTTATTTCCCTTTTTTCTCCATATCTGGAGAGATACCACAATCTCTATCACAAGTCACCACTGTAAATGGGTGTACTCCAAGCAGTTCCTTTCACATTGTGTTTTGTGATGGAGCACAGTGCAGCCCGTTGCCTTTGGGGCAGATCCCGCCAACGGTACCACGGGGAGAACCTACTGGACGAGTAAAAGGAGAGGAGAGATGCCACTGGCGATGTGCAGGTGGGACCCAGGGCGGAGTCCCATCTTTGGCACTTCCAGCACAGTTTATTGTAACCACTGCACAAGTATTACCCAATAATTAATCAGATCACTCTGATTTTTAAGCGGCCAGCTCTAAAGTAGGAGATGCGATTTTATAACAAAGATAATGTTTGTCTAGTTTTGTAGATGTCCTTGGGATCTAAATCCAAAAAGAGTGCTAAGCATTATTGTTATTAAAGCAACAAAACATGTCCCAGTAGCGGATACAAAGGAGTGATTCTCAAAGCACAGAAAAGCATTAAAATAAGGTCACATTCCTTAGAGTCCCACGGGATCTGAAATACAGATGCTCTGAGTAGCTAGCGACTAATTAGTTGCAAGCAACTAATACATTGTGCAGTGCTAACAGATACAGATACACAAATATCCTCATGTATACAGACAGAGTTTGATTGTGTTTTTAAATATTTCATGTTGCAGGCCAATTATCATAAGGGAACTGATACGTAAAATTGCGGAATTCTTAATTATGCTGTGTTTTCTTCAACTCATTTCCATTTTGACCATGCAACTCTCTGCAGCCTTGAAACAATTCATCAGTTACAGTAAAATGAAATTCAACAATGGTGGGGGGTTTAATGCAAGAAGAGAGTCCCTGGGTCAAGTCTTTGCTATGAAGGATTAGAAAAAAAAAATATATATATAAAGTGGTTTTTAATAAGATAACAGACTAGCAGGCAATTTTTGGCAAGTTATATATATCTTATCAAACTTATTTTATTTCGTCCCTTATTCCACCTTCCTCCATGTGAAAATAGATGGGAGTAAGGCCAATGGATCTCATGGAGTGCTGGTCCTGCACAGCGCCAGCCAACGAAGTTGACACCCCCAGGGTCCTTCGGTCCAGGGATGACCCAACCCAGCATTTGCCGTGACCCAACCTGAGCAACCCAACAGCCCTTCCCAGAAGGACCCACCGGGTTGGCATTCACTTGCAATGGAAACGATGCCGCACGGTTAACTGGTGGAGAAGACACCTTTAGAAACTGCAGCTACCAGCCACCTTAAAATCTTACCGTTTAAAATGATGGGAAATGCAACTGTGTGAGCAGAACAACAGAGCTTATTCCTGAGACCCCACTGCCGGCAAAGGGCAGCCAGGCTTCTCCTCCCCAGCCAGCCTTCCCAAGCGCATGACGGCTCATACTTTCCCAAGTCCTCTCCTTTCTTTTCCCCCTCCTCTGCGCCCACCCTTCTCACACCTCCTTTTTCATGCCTCTTTACCCACCACTCTGCTACGCCTGAGACAATTTCCATTGCCTTGTGTCCTTCCCCAGTGGCCTTGTTATCTTCTTCCCAACCTCCCCCTCAAGACGCACTGTGTTCAGCCAGCCTTCCACTGAGAATCTGCACTTTGCACCCAGAAAAAGTGGATAACATTTATAAAAGGATATAAATAACTCCTCTGTTAAAGCTTTATTGACTTTCAACGGGATTTTGGATCCTTGTGGTTTTGTCTCCTTTTCTTTTTTTTTTGTCTCTTTTTCTTTTATTCCTCTCTACATCACCATTTTTAAATGGTACTGGTGTAGTTAAAGTGGAATAACATCCCTATATGGGATCAGCTATACATAGGCTTATATTGACACAGTGGATTTCCACACAGGACAAGATATAGGCTGTGAGTATAAATCCATATATGCCAAGTTATATACCTGATCTGCAGTGGAAGTTGCCATAACACGGAGGGTGAAAGGAATCTGACTCATAAAGGACAGTCTCTCATTACAATATCCGCATTTACAGGGAACCGCACCATTGAAGTATCACATGCTACCACTGGATATAGGAGAAACTTGATTTTTTTCCTCCCAAAACAGTGCAAAATACAATATCCAATACTATTTCATCAGGGTTGGAAATGAATATATTATCTACTGTTAACTGAACAAGTTCATGGAAAACACTGCTTATATTTTTTGCTAAATACTGCATATGCCAATAATGATTTTCTATTTTCGTATTATCCTATGTCAAAAAGACAAGATTAAATCCCTCAATAAAGCTACCAACAAAAAGGTCAAGTGCATTTCTTTAAAAACACCCCAAAAATCTATAGCTGTAACATACACAGAGGTGTATGTACGGAGGTTCAAAGTCACCACCACTCTTCAGTCCTTGAAAAACCATAGAATCATAGAATCATTCAGGTTGGAAAAGACCCTTGGGATCATTGAGTCCAACCATCTACCCTACTCTACAAAATTCTCCCCTACACCGTATCCCCCAACACCACATCTAAACAACTCTTAAACACATCCAAGGTTGGTGACTCAACCCCCTCCCTGGGCAGCCTATTCCAGTGTCTGACCACTCTTCCTGCAAAGAATTTTTTCCTAATGTCCAGTCTAAACCTACCCTGTTGCAGCTTGAAGCCATTCCCTCTTGTTCTAAAAAGGCGGGGGTCACATTTAGAAGCCTTTCCTGGTGTATGTTTATCCTGCCTCTACTCTTCATCCTCAATTTCCCAAGAACCCTTCACCATCCCAGGTGTCCGAGATGAACCCCACACCCTACAGGAAACAGGAACGATGCTGGCGCCGCATGGCTTCGCCTAAAATTCAAACCTATCTCTCCATTTTACAGCCTTCAAGTCTTGTAGCACTAATAACACAGCAGCCAACCCGGGTGGAATGAACACAAGAAAGAGAAGAATTCTTTTTGCAATTTAGAAAATTATAGGATCTTTTTTTTCTTTTTTTTTATGTGTGGATTTTTTTAAGATAACTGAAATTGTTCAAGCGTAATGGAAAGTGACCTCTGTCAGGTGAATAATTTTCTGAAAACCCCTTAAAACAATAGGCTTTTCTCTTCTTCACAAAAGGTAGTTATCCCATAATTGGCATGCAGACATGGAATCGGTATTTGCCAGCAGTAGAAGTTTTCTCAAACAAATTTGGTATGTCAGGTGCAACCGTGAATCTGTCGGATGATTATTATTTATCTGTTTAGTGCTGACAGCGCCGTGCCCAGTAGCTGCACAGAAACAGCCTTATAAAGAAAAAAATTGTCATTTAGGGAAGGGCCAAAACTGGAAACTAAAATATCCAACCTCCCCTCCTAAAGCTGCCTTAGATATTTATTCTCGTCTTTAAATATGCAACTCTCTGCCTCGGTCTCTTATTTATTTATAATTAGAAACTGGTAATATTTAACACACATGTAAGAGTAGAGACGCTTGAAATGTAATGCATTCATTGTGACCTTCAGCTGGAAGGAACTATAGAAAAACAACAAATTAATATTCTTTGCCGTACTCTTGTGCTTTCAGCTCATGAGTAGTCTGTGCTCGTGCGCTTTATATAGAATTTAAGTTTGTTCATACAAAAGAGCCAATAATGGAGAAAATCAAAGCTTCACTTAATAAAACTTACTTTGATGTCACTACATTTTCCTTCCATTAACCTTTCAACTGCCATGGACATTCTGCCTATATGCACTCATTTGTCCGGCAAAGTGGAAAATTGCTGGCAGGGTAAGATCTAAAAAGAAACCATCAGACGAGATAAAAAGAGAAGATTTATGAAAATCTGCTTCATAGCTCCATGCACTACAGCGCTATAAACTGAAAACTTCGCATATTATAGTGTTATTTATGGCCTTCAACTTCCATGTCAGCACAAGCCATCATACCTGTAGAGTTAAAATTCTTGGAAACCAAAGTTCACAGATGATGCCCAGCATCAGAGATGACCACGTGAGGGACAGCACTCTTGAAATACAGCTGACAATGTGCTGCTTTTCTTTTAATCTAATGCCTGTTATGGGATTCATGGGTGGTAAAAAATAAAAATTATGGAGACGCAAAGAGACTATAATGCTCTTCATGAGATTTATAGTTGGATGTAGCTTTTCCAACTGGCATTTCCTTTGTTCTTCAGGTACTTCTCAACCTCTGTAGCCCTCAGTCACAGAATCATAGAATGGTTCGGGTTGGAAAGGACCTTAAAGATCATTGAGTTCCAACCCCCCTGCCCTGGGCAGGGACACCTCCCACTAGACCAGGTTGCTCAAAGC